>JACAXG010000443.1:18421-61636 GCA_018881555.1 Amblyornis subalaris | reverse complement strand
GGGCAAGGTTCACAAGTGTACCTCGAAAAGGGGGTCCAGCTGTAATAAATCCAAATCAGCAAGTCAAAGTGACTCAAGTACATTTTTAGTGCAGAAACACCTGGGTCTGCTGGCATGCCTCCCGACCAGGTAGGGCCAGGGCTTGGCCAGAGCCAAGGCCTTAACTGGAAGGGTTTCCCTAGCATATGCTGGAAACAAGCCTCTATTAATAGTAGTTGGAACAGGTTTTTTGGATGTGGGTGGTTTTTTTTTTTGGTTCGGTGTGTTTGTTTTTGTGGTTTTTTTTAGAAATGACATATGTCTTGTAAAGCAGCCGGCATTGTCATTTATCCTTAGTTAGGTAGTCAATGGTACCATACATGAATTGTAAATAATCAAAGAAATGCATATGTGTAACATCAAATAATATCTTATGGATAATGCCTCTTACAAAGAATTGGTGAATTCATGCTATAACATTAAGAACATATTCAGGATCAGTAATACATCTCCAGTGACTTATTAGTCAACGATATCCATAACTTGGAATTGTTACTCATCCCTCTTTGCTACCTGTGAAAGATAAAATAACAAAGATTGTTATGAATAATTATCTTAATTGACTAATACAGAACATTTATACCCATGGAACTTTCAGTGAATTTAAGGATCTAGCAAACTGAATCTTCATATATTTTTACAACCTATTATCTTATATTKTTAAAGGGTTRCTTATCAATTTTTCGTCATAATTGTTTCAATAGGTTCAATCTTATCTGTATAACAAAACAACTGTATCTTTCATTTTAAATAAGCATATTTCAGCAGAAGTTAAACTTAACTTCACTCAACCTTGTTATTTAAATGTAGCAGAGTAAATCAGACAGAACCTAAAGTTAACATCATTGAAACTGAACAGAAATTAATCTAAAACTTACTTGAAACTTAAGAGCACTTAAAATCGTTAGAAATTAACTCAACAGCACCTTAAACTAGCAAAACTTTAAATGTAACAGAATCTCAAAATAATAGAACTTAAACTTGACATGACTTAAATTTAACAACAGTTACACTTAGCAGAACTTAGCTTTAACATCACCTAAATTTAAGAAACTAAAGTCAGAGTTGAGTGTGTTCCTTTAAAAGATTCAGATACAACAGAATTTAACTCATCTTGACTCCATTGTTACAAAAAGGTTACCAAAAATCTGTCATACAACAGTTAAACATTAATGAATAATATGTAAGCAAATAACTGATTTGTAACTGAAGTAGTAGCAGGATGGATTTACTGGACAGATCACAAAGGTATGGTAAGGATTGTATGATTTTACATGATTTAGTTTTGAGGATAGTTCATGGTAGCTATAAACATTATYRAAAATATGTAATCACAGTCAGGACTTTCCTGATATAAGCACAATTTTGTAGGATTTTCTAATTTGCAGCTGTACTTAAAAGGAAGTGACAACATCATATGCCTGTCAGTACCTTTTTGGTATAAGTTTGCTAGGGTCTTTTAAGATGCAGCTGTACTCAGAGAAATGATAACAGCGTATATATTGGCAAATTGTACTTAAAACCTGTCTTTCATGATTGCTAGTACAACAGAATTGACCTTGGGATATTAAAGCTAACGAGATATATTCATGGCAAAATATTTGCAATAAAATCAGTCTATTAAAACTGTGGGGCAAAAAGCCAAGCAAAGTGTTAAAACTGGCACAATTTTGCCTGCCTTTACTTGTGGAAAGTCATAAATAATTTCTGAGATAACAGTAAATCCCTCCAATAAACAATCCTGACAAAACTGCAGCTTACAAAAAATACAGTTACTTTTAACAAAAGCCAAAAATGTTCCTGTGATGCAGTAGAACGCAGGTTACTTTAGCTCTTCACTTCAAAGATGAAAGATTTCTCAGCTGTCTCGGACACAAAAGTGATGTCTGTACTGTGGACATTTTTAAGTTGTTAACAAGCGTAAGCCAAAAGGGCACTTCTGAAAAAATACGCATGGATGGAGTTGCATAGTCCTGAACGAGCCCCCCGCCCCCCCCCCCTCCCACGGTGCAAATGTCCGAGTTTTCCAAGTRGAGTGTGGGACGGGTGCCAGGGCTCGCCTTCCCCCCCGCCACTCTCTTCGCTAAGCTGTTTCCTCAGCAGGAGCCGCAGGGTGGACAGACCCCCGATCGGGGCCTCCCCCACCCCGGGGAGCCGGGCCTTGCGATCCTCGCTCTGGCTAAGCCGCGGTGAGTCAGACGGCGAGGGGGGTAGCGGGGGATACATGCCCACTCCCAGAGCTATTGTTAACTCTTCAGGGGAAACCACGGGACATTTCGTAGGTAATCCTGGCGGCTGTGGGGGGTGCGGCTCATCCACTTCCATCTTTTCTGGTTCTGAGGCAGGCTGCGGAGCCTGTAACTCCGTCTCCGGGGGTGCAGAAGGTAGGGACGGTATAACTGGGTCTGCTCCCCCAAAGAATTCGGGTGCATACGTCGGAAAGGCAGCCGCAGGACTGCCTGGCTCTAGACGGGCTGCTGCCCCTGCCGCAGCTGTTTTTTCGGCTTCAATTTGCCTTAGCACCATTATTATTGTTTTCCATACCGTGCTAAGTTCCTCAGTTTCTATCAATCCATCACTTACAGTAGCCCAGAGAGYGACATCCAGTCTCTCCCATTCTAAGGCACTGACAACATTCTTGAGAGTGGCAAAAAATCCTCTCTCCCGACCCCATTTTAAGAGTCTTTTCAAGACCTCCGGGTCATACTTAATTTCTCTCTCAGAGAGAATACGCTGGAGGACCCTGAAGGTGTCCTGTTCTTCTTTTGACAGTCCCTTCCCCTTCCTCCAGCCCCTGGTCGCTCACCTCTTCGGGTGTTCCCGCTGCAGCGTGCTTTTTTCCGGAGCTCTTTTCCCAGGAGCTTTCTTCGGCTCCTGCACTCCGATGGAGCCGTCCTCCGACTCCTCCTGCCGCGGTCCAGCCGCGGCAGTCCCGACCGGGGCCTCCCGCCTTTTCACTCCACAGAACCCCCTTCAGAACCCAAAGGGCCTGGTCTGCTTCATTATCGCAGCGTGTTATCACGTCGGGGTCACCAATATGCGGGAACTCAGGACTTCTGAACAACGAATCAATATGATTACGCAGAAGACGCTTTATTGTTTACATAACACTCTACTTATACATTTTACAACTACTGTCCACGCGATCACGCATTGCTTGATTGGCCCCCCTATCTTGTCCACACACTCCGCACGCACCTTTCAGAAAATATGATTGGTTCTAGCCCAGTGCGGCACAGTCTTTCTTTATCTATTTCTTGCTGTCCTGGTATTCTGTTCTTCAGCTTTTTCTTTCCCAATTTAGCGCAGTTTACATTTCAGTAACCTTGATGAATTCCTGAGGGCTCTGATAAGAATAACTAAGGATGGTTTGGCTGGGGCACATTTCAGGGCTCAAATACCTTACAACAGCCGAAGTGACAGGAGTGAGCCATGATTTTACAAGAGTAACAAGGCCATCATTTTGCAAAGCCCCAGTCATCCGCATCAGAATCCCATCTGGCCCCATGGACCTGTGAACATTCAGCTGATACAGCTGTTCCCTTACAATTTCAGTGTCCAGAAATGGAAAGTCACTGTTCCCACATTTGTGGTCTTCTGACTCAGGGGACTGGGCAACCCAAGGGCTATCAATATTATTAAAGACCGAAGCAAAAAACGCATTGAATGCCTCTGCTTTTTCTTCATCCCTATTAGTCAGGTGACCATCTTCAACAAGTATCAGTCCAATGTTTTCTTTAGACCTCCACTTGCTATTAACATACTTTAAGAAAGCTTTTCTTGTTGTCTGAACTAACACTGGCCGGTTTCAACTCTAAGTGAGATTTGACCTTTTGTATCTTGTCCCTGCATATATGAACCACAGCTCTGTAATCTTCCTGTGAAGCCTGACCTTGATTCCAGAGATGATGCAATTTCTTTTTCCTCCTGAGCTCCCTGTTCAGCATTACCCAACTGCTCCCTCTGGCTTGGGACCAGCATCACCCAACCATTCCCTCCAGCTCAGGAGTGGCGCCACCCAACCTCTCCCTCCAGCTTGGGACCGGTGCCACACTTACTTGATTTGAAGAACCCTCTTCTCCCCAGAAGAGGGTCCCTTTTCCCCTGCCCCCAGAAATGACCTGAGGCGGTATAGAATAACTTCTAGGTCCTTGCCACGCCCCCTCCTGGCTATTGCAAAAAAATTGACCCTGTCCTGGCCAAAACCAGGAAATTATGCACCCCTTTTTCTATACCATCTACTCATACCCAGATCCTACACTTTCCAACTTCATACATATACATATATAAATATACACAAGCACAGGTATCATTGCCATAGTCAGTGGCCATCTGTTATGGGCGATACTTAAGGACAAAAGGGATTGCCTGCCCAACCCACATGCCACAATAATTTCCCCAGTTAGAGAAACAGGAGCCTGGAGTGTTGGCCAGGGGATTGTTCCCCAGAGGCTGCAGCTTATCATCGCAAGAGGTGAAAAGACTTTCGAGACTTTAGCGAGAGGGGGCGGAGACCGAGCTCGGTCTCTTCTCAACTGGGCATTCGGTGAGCACGGTGGTGTTTCCAGCGAGTGCCGGTTTTGCTCCGAGAACGCTGCTGCGCTGTGACGTCTCCGCCGGCTCACTCCGGAGCACTGCTACACTGTGATGTCTCCGCAGGGGTCCCGCCACAGCACAGGGTACAGCGTCACGCTGTAACTGTCGCCGCCCAGAGCTGCTCGCCTCTGCCGTTCTCTGCCGCCAGCCCAGGTTTTCTGCTGCACGTGTGTTGGCGCCGGGGTCTACTCGTCTCTGCTGTCCCTGCCTTCTGCTGGCCGCTCGGTGGGTAATACCGAGGTCAATTGCTCCCCAGTCAACCCTGCCTGCCTGCGCTGCTTGCTGCCCGCTGCCGAGGTTGGTGCTGAGACGGACTTCTGTCCCGTGAGTTTGTACTGGGAGCGATCCCCCCTCTCCCTCTCGCCCGAGCCGCCATTGCCACGTGGCGAGGTCGCCGCACTCGTGCCACAGCACCCCCTTCAGCCACGGGGGAGTCACTGCAGCCTCTCTGCTGTCGAAACTTCTGTTTCTTCTTTTGACATATTGGGAGTTCTTTACTTAGAGTTTGGAATGAAATGCAGGAGGTGCTGAGATGTTCTTCTAATCAGGTTGTTTATTAAGTTCTTATCTATGGTACAGTAGTACAGAGCATTCTCCAAGTTAGAGAGGTGGAAAATGGCCTCGAACCGTGAGTTCTAAGGTTATTTAAAGCTTAATTTATCCAATTATAGATTGCAAACTAACATGTTTTTACTTGTAATCCAGTCACTGTCCATTTAGCATCCGCATTGCGGGCTTATTGCACCAATAGTTAAACTACTTAAACTTGTGAAGAAGAAGGAAGAAAGAAGTAGTATAAACCCACACCCAAAATTCTCCATTTTGTTACAAACTTATAAACTTAGTTTTCTACAATTCTACATATTTCACCCAGTGATATAACAACCTGCTTTTTTAATTACACAGTAGTAATTCTAATGTTATCATTAGATAAGGGGAGTCTTTCCCAAGGCTTCAGATTAAATACTGTGTGCTTTTGAAAATCATCCCCTGTTAATACCGAAAGATTATGATTATTTAACCTTAGGGTCCCGACACTCTGCCTCAACAGAGAATCACCCAATGAGTGAGAAAAGACTGTTACGGGGTTTGTCTGTTCTCTCATTGTTGCCGTTTATCTGTCTTATTTTAAATATATATATAGATATATAATCCTAGTAAAGAACTGTTATTCTTTTTCCCACATCTTTGCCTGAGAGCCCTGTAATTGCAAGGGTATAGCAATTTGGAGGGAGGGGGGTCATCCTCTCTATCCCAGGAAGATTTCTCGCCTTCCTTGGCACACACCTGTCTTTCAAACCAGGACACCGTCCCTCCAAGATGTCTGTTGAGTTCATTTAGTCCATGACTGTGAGCCCTATCTGTCCTAGATGTCTTCCAGGGCAGGAGGGCTGGTGTGCTGTCAGCTGGTTGCTGCATCGGGAGCTCACGACTGGTGTATCTGGAGCAGTCCATCCTCATTKTCCATGGTAGTTATGACATACAGTGCCAGTGTCATTCAGCAACCAATATCATACAATTCAACAATACAGGCTGTTCTCACCCAAAAATCAAATCCCCTTGAGGTACACATCATGTTTCCCCGTCCCTCTGCATTACCCACCAAGTGCACCTGGGTCCTTGAGTAAAAACAATCCCACAGATGGGTTTGCCTTTGCTTGAGGCAGGACTAATCCAAACTGTCTTCCCTAACACATTCCTAATATGCACCACGGGGACTTTATTCCCTTCTACGTTACATGGGGTTTTTGATTGGGTGCTATGAATGGATGATGTGGGTTTAAATCAGTCCCTGCCTTTTGCCTAGGCCTCTGGCAGCAGGCAGTCGCATCATTGAGGATGGCCAGCACCCCAAGACCCACTCTCATTCATAAGTTCTTTAATAATGGCTGATTCAGTCTAGTATAGAATGAATTATTTATTAATAGACACAAAACTAACAGACATAAGACTTAAAACAGATTATTACTACACAGGGATAAAATAAAAGGAAATACTAGTATAATACACACAGAGTTAAAGGTACCATTAAATTTACAGCTAGCTAAGAAATAGTATAACTTAGGATCCAGTGTTTCTTACCACCAATTATTGATGGAGCACACATCGAAAAATCCTTTCTCTCAATTCCCAGAAAAGTAACCTCGAAGTTGCGTCCAAGCTTCGGGGAGAAATCTTCTCACACGTTCTCAAGGAGTGTGTAAGAGACTTCTGCTTCTGTGATAATTTGTGTGGGCTTTTAGAGACATAAGAACCATGTCTTTTGGTCACCGATGTTTCTTTTCCTTTATGTCTTTCCACATCTACTCTCATACCAAGATGTGTACTCGGGGCTTGGGCTCAGACTCTCAGGAGCCTGGAGGTGACCTCCTGCTGGGCTCTCTGACCCCCTGCTGGGCTCTCTGACTSCTCGCTGGGTTATTAATCTGGCCTGAGTAATCTCTTCTAAATGCCCCAGCCGTGAGAGAGGGGGGACGTCCTGCCACATTGGGCAAGGCCAGCTGGATTGGTAGTGTGTCCAATGGTCAAAATATAAGCATGTGGAGGCCTGGCAGATCAATTACATCACACTGCTGCAAACCCACCAAGGCAAGAGCTACGTGCTTACAATGGTGGAAACAACCACTGGATGGCTGGATATGTACCCTCTGCCTCACGCCACTGCTCTGAACACCATCTTGTGCCTTGAAATAAAGTCCTGTTGCGACATGGCACCTCAGAAAGAATTGAGTCAGACAACAGAACTCATTTCAAAAACAGCCTCATAGACACCTGGGCCAGAGACCATGATATTGAGTCGGTGTATCATATTCCCTATCATGCACCAGCTGTTGGGAAAGTTGAACGGCACAATGCACTCTAAGAAAAGTGGCCTTAAAGAGTTGCTGTATATGTACTCAAAGCATTTGAGCTGAGATCTGCTGTCTGAAATAATCAACCTCCTTTTCCTAGTGCCTCACTCAGGCAAGTTTCCTTTTTTGCTTTATTTATTCTTTATTATTTCTTCTGTTAAAACATGGGTCTTACTCCTACAGCCTCTCAGTTCTATGTCCTTTGCGTAAGCAGAATGTACTAATGCTTTTCCTGTGTCGCATCCTCTTGGCTGTAGTGGGCACAGCTATAAATTACCATTTCTTCAAGTATTTGTTATGTTATCCTAAAGCCTCAGATTTGGGAATCAATTTGACTACATAAGATTCCCATCTCAAATAAACACATTTAGAATTGATCGATTCAGAAAAGAGCATGCGTAGAGTTCATTTCCAGTTTCTGTCCTTGCCTTTTTTCCATTTCTGCACTCTATTCTGCCTGCTATACAGCCAGCTAGCTCAACTCTCACCCACTCACCCCTCTAATTCTTCTCTCCTTATCTTAATTTTTAGCAATTCAGTCTGGTTGGGTTCCAGCTGCTTAGCCCTTCTCTTGATAAGGACAATAGAACAGAACAGCATTTTACTCACTTGATAAGGATAGCAGAACAGAACAACATTTTACTCTTATCAAGGACAGTTGAACAGAACAGCACAGCCTTGGAAATATAGATAAAGGATGTAACTTAAGCAAACAGAAGTCATGCAAAACACAAGCAGGCTRCCAGCTCAGCTCTGCAAGGCTGACAAAGTAGAAGTTATGCAAAACAACGATATTGTGCTTACTCAAAAGCGAGGGTCAAGGAACAGCCACCTAAAAAGGACACCAGACTTTGAAGACAGACCCCAAAGAACCATATAAGGACTTCCGATAAAGGCTGCAACTATGTAAAATAAAGTCAAGGAAGTGGGGATAGCTAATGAATATGTAATCAGTGTGTATGATAAAAACTCTGTTCACCCAAAGCTCAGTGCACTCAATTAGAGGAAATATCCTCTGAGTGCCCAGCACTGCAATAAAGAATGCCTGCTTTCTAATACTCAAAACTGTGTTAGAAAGTTTCTATCCAGTCGATTTTGGTATCACTCTCAGCTCACCAACCACACTTCTTACTACCCTATTTCACCCATATTAGGTTTTCCTGAGTTGTCTGGGTCTGTTTCTCATAAAAAATACCATCCACCTTCTCTGCTTCTCATCTGTCTTTCTGGTCTAGCACAGACTTTTTTCTGGCCACCTTATGTATCCCCTTCCCATTATACATGGTTATGTATAATTTAAATTTGGAGTGCTAAAGAGATTAATACAGGTTTACATTCATGGTTTGGTTAAGCAGATGTTATAAAATAAAATTTAGATCAGTGGTTTTGCATTTTTGAGAGGTCCATGTGATTCAGATTTTGGCTTTGAGGATTTAGGCAACCTAGAGTCATGCTCCTTTACATCACAGACTACTTTGCAGGGTGAGATCCAGTAAAAGGATGTTGACGTATAAAGAGGCAGAATTTAGGTCATCAAGTCCAAATTCAATATCCTAGAAATTCTTGATGAGATTTCACCCAACCTTTGGAGGAGCCTTTTTAAAAATGATTTTAAAATTTTATTTTAAAGTTTGGTACCTAGATTTGCACTTTCACATATGCCCAGAACTGCTCAGCCTTGACATGACTGAACAATGCATTCATGCTGAAGTCCCCTCAGAATTCAGAAATTAGGAATTCTTCTGCTTTAGTCCCTTTAGGGGCTTTATCTAGCATGAGTTCTCACCACGCACTTAATAAATCTGTAAGATGGGATGTGATTCACAATGACTGTGAGAATGCTCTTTTTCTTTTTTCTCTCTTTATTTTCTAAATGCATAGCCAGAACTTGCAATGATCTCCTGACTGATGAATCAATAAGCTATTGTTAATAGGAAGATTCAGATTCTTTTCACATCTCTTTACAGACCGTACTGACTTGTTAGCTGATTTGAGGTGGAGACAGTGTTTACCACTCCTTTTGAAGTTGTTCCATTGTACATAAAAGAATGGTCTGGTCTAGAGATAGTATACAAGTAGATGTTACTTTCTGTCTAGTGGTTAAAGAGTTCATATCAAGGTAAGAATCTGGAAAGAAAAAGCCTACTCCAGGACTATTTCTATATTTCATGTAGTAAATGGAAAATGGAAAATATACTTTAAAAATTCTCTTGAGAGTCATTTTTTTTAATTCATCCTTTTTTGTGTTTGGTTCTCAATCCATCCATAAAATAAGGGGAATAACATTTCCCTTTTCATACCTTTTATAAGGATACATCTGTGAAATACCATCACGTTATAGTGTTGAATGATGAATGTGTTCAATAAATCTAAGTGCAAGGTGCTGCACCTGGGTCAGGGCAATCCCACACATGAGCACAGACTGGGAGAACAACTCATTGAGAGCAGCCCTGTGGAGAAGGACTTGGGGGTTCTTGTGGATGAAAAGCTGGACATGAGCCAGCAACATGCACATGCAGCCCAGAAGGCCAACTGCATTCTGGGCCGAATCAAAAGAGGTGACCAGCAGGTTGAGGGAGGTGATTCAGGTGATTCTCCCCCTCTACTCTGCCCTTGTGAGACCCCCCACCTGAGGTATTGCATCCAGGTCTGGGGTCCTCAGAACAAGAAAGACCTGGACCTGTTAGAGTGAGTTAAGAGGAGGGCCAGGAAGATGATCCAAGGGCTGGAGCACCTCTCCTACAAAGACAGGCTGAGAGAGCTGGGATTGTTCAGCCTGGAGAAGAGAAGGCTCCAGGGAGACCTTATAGCATCCTTGCAGTACCTTAAAGGGGCTTATAAAAAGGAGGGAGAGGGACTTTTTATATGGGCAGATAGTGACAGGACAAGGGGCAATGGTTTTAAACTGAAAGACGGCAGGTTTAGATTGGATATTAGGAAGAAACTCTTTACTCAGAGGGTGGTGAGGCACTGGCACAGGTTGCCCAGAGAGGTTGTGGATGCCCCGTCCCTGGAAGTGTTCAAAGCTAGGTTGAATGGGGCCCTGAGCAATCTGATCTAGTGAGTGGCATCCTTGCCCACGGCGGGGGGGTTGGAACTATATGATCTTTAAGGTCCCTTCCAATCCTAACCTTTCTACGATTCTAATGTGGAACTCTACACTGCAATGCTGAGAAACTGCTTTCAGAAGTCCTAGATATAGAGGTCTACTGAACTTTGTTTTGCTACAGTCTGCACTGAAAGGTCTGTTCAATTGGCAGACTGAAGAGAAAATTCTTTTTGGATTGAGTTTTATGATGGAGAACAGTATCATCAATGATCTAAAGAAACATGGAGTTTGTGAAAATGGTTTCTAAATTTGAAATAATCAGAAGTTAGAAGCAGCTTCCCCCTTGTCAAATTTGTATCCTTGCAGAATAGTTTTCATTAACAAGAAAGAACGTGCACAATTAAAAGCTGTATTTCTGAGACAGAATTATCAGTATTTTTAGAAGATGCATAAATATGAAACATCTTCAAATTAAAACTTTTTTGTTTGCAACTTTTTAGGTAAATATATTTTCTTTTTATTTTAAGGATTTACTAAGTAATAATTTACAGAATCACAGAATAAGCTGAGTTGGAAGGGACCCACAAGGATCATCGAGTCCAACTCCTGGCCCTGCACAGCACCATCCCCAAGAGTCACACCATGTGCCCAAGAGTATTGTCCAAATGCTTCTTGAACTCAGGCAGGCTTGGTGCTATGACCATCTCCCTGGGGAGCCTGTTCCAGTTCTCAATCACCCTGCGGGTGAAGAACCTCTTTCTAATATCCAACCTAAACTTCCCCTGACACAACTTCAGGCCGTCCCCTCAGGTCTTGTCACTGGTCATGAGAGAGGAGAGATCAGTGTCTGCCCCTCGTCTTCCCCTCACGAGGAAGTTGTAGACTGTGATGTCTCCCCTCAGTCTCCTCTTCTGCAGGCTGAACAGACCAAGTGACCTCATCAGTTCCTCATATGGCTTCCCCTCAAGGCCCTTCACCATCTTCATAGCCCTCCTTTGGACGCTCTCTAATAGTTTAATATCTTTCTTATAGGGTGGTGACCAAAACTGCACACAATATTCAAGGTGAGGCCGCACCAGTGCAGAGTAGAGTGGGAAAATTGTGTAATTTGAGTTCTGAGGCTTATTTACTATTAAAAGTAGAATTCAAGTTCTGTATTAATCACATTTAATTGAATGTTTCCAAGTCTTGGTTTGAGAAAATAATCGTTAGTGCTGTTCAATTGAGAAAAAGACCCCACCACAAGTAAACACAGATCAATCCTTTCTGGAAACACCACCAAAGCACAAGCTTACAGTTACAGTCAGCAATATATAAAAGCATGTGCTTGAAATATCTACTTTAGTAGTGATGGACAGTCAAACAGGGGCCAGAGGTAGAAAACTAAATATAGTATAGAATCATAGAATGGTTTGGGTTGGAAGGGACATTAAAGATCAGCTACTTCCAACCATCTGCCATGGACAGGGACACCTTCCACTAGACCAGGTTGTTCAGAGCACCATCCAACCTGGCCTTGAACGCCTCCAGGGATGGAGAGTCCACAACTCCTGTGGGCAACCTGTTCTTGTGCTTCGCTACCTTTATAGTAAACAATTTCTTCCTAATGTCTAATCTAAATCCACCTAGAAGGGACATGGACATGTTCTGCACTGTATGCAATTGTAACACCCTCTAGGCAGTCTGCATAGTAGATTGGGTTTTTTTGCTCTTTCCCTTGTCATGCTTCCAATAAATGAAAATCCTCAATAGCTTAAACAACATCTTAGCTAGTATAAAAGCCATCATTGTTTATAACAGTGATGCCTTATCCGGGACTACCTAAAAAGAGAGGCTTGACAAAAAATCAAAAGGGTAAAAGCGGTGGTGTTTATTTGAAGGCCTTCAGGTACATCCAGGGCAGTCAGAGCTCACTCAGGGGGCTTACACCCTAAGGTGGACCCCCTAAGATCGGCTCCCAAGATGGACCACCCAAGATGGATGATCGGTCACGAGTTCTCCATACTTTTATAAGTTGGGTCCATTAGCATATCGGGGCTAGTTCTTCCAATTACAGCTTCAGGTAATGAAGTAATTCACCCCAAGTTTGCTCCCCCCTTTTCAACCGTTGTTTACAGATCTTGGGCCTGAGGCAGTAAGGTGTCCTTGAGGTTCAGGCCTGAAGATGGATTGTTTTGTCTAAAGGCAGTAGCCAACATTTTATATGGGCTTTAGAGTTACACACTAAGAATTGCAGGGTTACAAATATATGAAAAATATAAAAGCTAAAATCCTAAGGCATTGTGCTGGTTTGGCTGTAAACCAGCAGGGGAAGTTAACCCCACACCGAATACCTCGAGAGATTTTAGGCCAAAATTACAATTTTAATAAAAAAGGTTAAAATAAATGCAGTAATACAGAAACATGGGCTTAAACAAACCGAAAGAGTCACGGTACAGCCTGATACCCTGTTGACCTGGGTGGTAGCTGTGCAGTCCACTTAGGCACTGGTCCTGCAGGAAGGCCTGGTAATCCAGTCCCGGTAGTGGAGTGGAGTAGCTAAGTCCAATTCCAAGGAGTGGAGTCTAGTCGAGTCAGATCGAGAGTCCCGTCGAGTCGAGAGTATCTTCTCCCATCCAAAAACCCTTGTTTTATGCTGTGCTTCTGGGCTGGCACCTCCCCCAGGGGTGGGGACTTTCACAATGGAAAAGGATCTTCCCGATGTTCTATTGGTTGTTTCGGTAAGGAGCTTGGAGGAGTCCTAGGGTCCTTCGAAATGTTCCTGAGGGGTTCAGGCTAATTAGTCAGGCTGGGTGGTGCTAATGGGCCATTACCTGAGCTCAGATAATCAGCTGGGTGGTGCTAATGGGCCATTACCTGAGATCAGATAACCAGGGTGGGTAGTGCTTCCTGTCGGTTGGAGTGCTTATCTCAGTTGAGATAAGGAGTCCCAGGTGTGTAATTATGAAATTTATCCAGCTTTTGTGGGTGGTAATAGAATATAACTAACCCAGGACAGGCATCAACAGACTTTCCTAACCTTATTTCTAGATGAGAAAATTTTCAGTATTCATCTTGACCCAGTCCCTGTCTCGTGGGATGCTTCGCCCTGATAAAGCTTATCTGCTTGGCCTGAAATCCGGTCATAAGATACGAACAATGCTAACTATTTGTGGTGAGCTACCGGAGGCGCCAGCGGTATTTTTTGCTGTTGGATATGCTAAAAAGGCCAACTTGGCTTACCATCTTCAAAAACACATCTGTCCCTTCGAAGTAAGGTTTGACAGATAAGCTGTTAAACTGCCCTGAAGGCATATGACTGGCAGTCAACTTCTTTACGCTATAAAAGTCCAGTATACTTACCATACAGCTAGATTCTTCCATATACTCCTCAAAGTATACGGAGCTTCTCCCGTGGATTGGGATGCCTCTTCATGGTTACTTCCCAGGGATTGAGAGAAAGAGGAAGAAGTATGCCACACAATGGAGTGTGGTGAGATACATCAAAACCTATACTTAATGTTTCTTTTGCTAGCTTTAATATATAATTGCTTTAATGTTATCACTTTAATATAGTGCACTTTTCCATTTATGTTATAGTTGACTAGTGTTTTTAGCTTTTATACTGCGTAGTAAGGAATTCTGATTAAGATCTTCTGTCTGTTCATTTGTCTTAATAAATAATTCATCTTTTATAACTATATCTGATTTGCCATCATTAAAAATTGCAGGACAAAGCTGAAAACTTAAACTGTTGACAGTCTGAGGCTAAGATAAGATCCAACTGCCCCTGGACTCCTCTCTCTGAGAAGGAGTTTAGAAAGCAAGGGGGTCTTCTTGGCACCTCGTGACTCAGCAGCAGGGCTTCTTTAATAAACTTTGTCTGAAGCTACCACTCCACCCATGACATCCTGAGTGGGTTTGGGGTATTCTTTTGTTATTCTGATTCTTTTTCATTTGTTTATGAGTCTGTATGTGCACCTGAAGTTTTGAGACGAATATTCCAAATATGGCTTGAGTTGGAACCCCAACTCTCTCAGCCTGTCTTCATAGGACAGGTGTTCCAGCCCTCTGATCATCTTTGTGGCCCTCCTCTGGACTGTCTCTAACAGGTCCAGGTCTTTTTTTGTGCTAGGAGCCCCAGAACTGGATGCAGTACTCCAGGTTGAGTCTCATGAGAGCAAAGAGAGAATAGTTCTTCAGTGATCTTCAGAGGGGATCTAGATTCATCTCAGCTACCATTGTACTCTTAATTTATGTGTCTAAGACAGGAACTCTTTCTGTAGTCATTAATTAGGTCACATCTCAGGTTGAAATCTCTGTGTGTCTGATTTCTGCCTCCCACTTCACATGTATCAAATAATTCCCTAAAGGTAGCAGGGATGAGTCTGGTCTGGATATATGTATCTCAGTACCTACGCTGTGCATTGAGCAGCTGTCACACCCCGGTCACTTAAACCTAGGGCTAAACCAAGATTCTTTTGCTCTGGGTAGGTGCAAAGAMGAAAATTCAACCAAATATTCTCAAGAGGTAAAAAACACACAAAAGTTTACTGGCAGACTATAGAAAGTTAAGGAACATTGGCAAAAGAATAAATAGTACATAACATCACTTATCTCAGCATAGACTTAGCCCATTGAACATAGAAAACCTTATAACCCATTTGATGTTATGTTCCGTGAGAAAAGAGTTTGAAAAAGAAGAAAGGGAGGAAGACAGAAAGATAGGAAAGTGATAGAAAAACAGACATAGCTACCAACTCCTGGGTTCCAGTGATGTAAAGCTCCAAGGTGAAGGTAGGGTGAAAAAGAGACAACATGCTAGCCTCGTGGTGAGGCTTCTTAAAGCCTTGGCCCATCCCGAGTCTTCCTCCTAGGTGAGACTTCCGGTGTCTTGGCCACTCAGGGATGGGTTAAGTGACACCAAGGGGCTGCCTCCAGTGTGCCAGGATTGGCAGACACTGTGGGGCTGGGGAGTATGGGGGCGGGGCACCACCCTACCAGAGTAGGGCCCAACCCACCTCCTACCACACATTCCAAGCTCCAAGGTGTCTCAAAACACCTTTTCCAGTCTCTGACAGCAGCCCTGAAAAGTACCCAGGTTGAGATAAGGAAGAGATAAGAGCACTGAGTCTTTATCTGTGGCAGCAAGTAGAACAATCAAGTATATTTAGTGCAGTTTCATTTGAAATTCGGGCCAAACTTGTCTTAGAAAATGAAAGCTGATATTTGATAAGCCAGTGACCACTTTGCCATCTTTACTGACTAATCTCTGACACAGTAGGGATTCAGTACATACTTTGTGTATCATCCATTCTACTCCCAAATGGAAACAATGTTTTGCTTTTGCTTTTTTTTTTTTGCCTTTTTAATATATATAATCTGAGAGAAATGGTATGAGACTGTCACAGCAGAGAAAAAGCACCTAAGCCTGTCAGTGGCCGGAAATTTGATAAATTGAAGAGGAATCCAATTTAAGTATAAATGTAAGCACAAAGCTAAGTCTATGTCTTTGTTTTAAAGACAGTTGTCTGCCAAGGAAGGCGGGAACCTTCCTGGAATGGTAAAGATGATCCCACTCCCTCCAAATTATTATAACCTTGAAATTACGGGGATTTCAGGCAAAGATATGGGAAAAGGAATAACAGTTCTTTACTAGGAGAGAGATATATATAATGAGACAGACAAACAGCAACAACAAAAAAAACCAGAAAACCCAATACCAGCCTTTTCTCACCTGTTGAGCCATTTCCCCTTTGGTGTAGTTGTGACCGGAACCGGCAGGGGCGCTGTTGGTTCCTGGGGAGGTGACGGCTGCAGTGACTCTCGCAGCCGGCAGGGGGTGCTGGTGGGCCCCAGTGAAGCAGAGCAGGTGCAATGATTCCCCTGGAACTGAAGGGGGCGCTGTGGCGCAAGCACAGCGACCTCTCCACGTGGCAAATAGCGGCTCAGGCATGGGGGAAGGAGGGGAGATGGCTTCCCTCATGCAGCAACTGCAACAGATCGTAGTCTCAGAGCCCAAAACACAGGGGTAGTCACGGCAACACGTGGCAGGCAGGGGCGTGGCTGGAAGCGGCCCTGGTCCCAGATCTTAGCACAGGGGCAGCTGCGGCAGCAGAAAAATGGAGCTGGTGGACCCGAGTCGGCGAGCTGAGCTACAGTGTAGCAGAGCAGCTGAATGCTCCCTGCCAAACGCGCGACTGTTCTCTGTTCCCAACCGGGCACAGACCAACCCACCCCCAGCTAAGAGACTGCTAAGTCACAATGTAGCAGTACCCCGGCTCAATACACGCACACCTCTGCACATGCGGTCCTGCTGCCCCGATCCCGAATCGGAAGAGAGAGAGACAATTCCCGGCCCCGCCCCCACTAGGATCCCGGGCCAATCCCACATGTATTGCGATACTCCCGAGCCGGGAAGGGGGGAAAAAGAGAAACAGTGACAATTTTGGGCACAACCTGAACATGGGATAACAATCCCCAAGACAGTCTATTACTTCCAAAGGAAAGATATTTGCTTTTCTCAATTGTAGCATATTAATAGTATGTGTGGGATGATAAAAATCACACTATTTCACACTGTGTCTCATCTTCTGCTCTTCCTTGCTAGCTTTTCCAAACTTTCCTTGAAATTGTTTGTGCTTGATATCAAGGACTGGTGATTAAGGACTAGTGATTGTTAGTTAATTTCTTTTGAAATATTTCAACAATTCTTTTTTATTTGTATTAATTATGGGGGTTTTTTTTTGTCCTCATGTTTAGGCGATTGGCATATGTGCTGGTTTGAAAGTAAACCAGTGGGAGAAATGAACCCCACACACAAATACCTTGAGAGAGATTTTCAGGTCGGAGTTACAATTTAATAGGAAGATTACAATAAATGCAATGACACAGAAAAACTGGTTTAAATCCCCAAAGTACAACCTGGCACCCTGTTGGTCAGGGTGGTTGTTGCAGTCCGATTAAGCGGTGGCTGCAGTCCTGTTGAAGTGATGGCTGCAGTCTTGTCGAAAGCGGTGGTCCTGTGGAAAGGTCTGGTCCTCCTCTGGGTTYGTCGAGCAGTGGTGGTGTCCCAAGCCCCCAAACCTCGAGATTATATGCAGTCAGGTTCAGGTTGTACCTCCCCCAGGGCAGGGAGTTTCACAATGGAATGATGTAGTCCTATGAGTCAGAGGATATTTTTGGAGTCCTTGATGGTCATTCCAGCTGCCTATTCTGCTGGTGCCTATTCAGTTCATTATGGCCCATTAGCAGAGGTGACCTCCTCAGGATGGGTGGTACTGCTGCTACCCGGGAGGGAGTTATCACGGCTGAGTCAAGGTGAAGATAAAGAAACACTACCCCATCTCGCAGGGTTTGCCTCTTCTCAGCTTGTAGCCTCAGGGATGGGGTGTGCACTGGGCAACTACTGTGAACGACCGATGGGTCGTTCTTGATGTAGGTGGAAGTAGAATAGACAGTTTGATTACACCCGTATTGGCACCCTTTTTCCTGTAACCACGACAGAATACAGCTTATTTCTAATGCATCAGTTGTTCTGTGAGTTGGATATGAAAAAGGAGGGGAATCCCATGTTTGCTTGGTTTATCAGCAATGACCAGCTACACAAATGGATAAATAATCCATAGATCTCTTTGTTGGCCAAAGAAATAATATAAAAACTTGATCGCAATGTTGTCCCTCAATTGGGGTTTAGGTCTATGCCTGATGCACAGGAGCCAATGAGCATGGAGTCAAGATCCACCTTCTAACCTTTAATACACTTCTGCGCAGAAATGGGTGCTAGGTGATTGCTTGCAAAGCTAGCACACCTCTTGGGAGAGTTTGCAGGTTTCTATAAAAGTTACATCAAAGAAGAAGTTGTACAAAACTTGTTCATTGGTCAACCAATGCATTTCTGGGCATGCTCTGATTAATGACTAGTTTATTATACAAACGTGGTTTGACATTAGCATGTAAGGTCCCCTCCCAGGGGTGTGATTTTTACCATGCTAATTAGTCTTAGGTTACCATTAGGCAACCTTATACCCTTCTCCCCCATCTCTCTGGTCCAGAGCTGATTCATCTTTGTGGACATTAGCACATTCTTGCAATTCCTGTGTTATCTTGCAGGGATACTCCACTGTCCTGGTTTAAAAGACAGATGCCTGCTAAGGAAGGCGGGAACCTTCCTGGAATGGAAAGATGACTCCCTCCCTCCAAATTATTATAATTTCAAAATTACAGGGCTTCCAGGCAAAAATATGGGAAAAGGAATAACAGTTTTTTACTGGCAAATATATATAAAAAACAGAAAAAAATACAAACAACAACAACAACAGAAGTTCTCCCACCCGTTAAGTAAATTTTTCCCTTTGGTGTAGTTACAACGACRACCGGCAGGGGGTGCTGTTAGCTCCTGGCGAGGCAGAGGGGCTGCGATGGTTCCCCGGTGGCTTCAGGGGTGCTCCAACGCGAGCTCGGCAACCTCCTGAGGTGGTGGTGGGAGCTCGGGCGAGGGGGAGGATGGGAGATGGCTCCTTTTGCAAAACACAGGCAGCAGTTGGTCTTGGTACCACTCCCGATGGCAAGCTAAGCTGTAGCAATATCCCCGGAGCAGTGGGCAGACCCAGGAGGCAAGCTAAACCGTAGCAATATCCCCGGAAACCGCCAAACGCCCTCTGTAACACACATGACCGTTCTCCTTGTCCGCCAAGCCAAAAAAGGGCCGGAAACCAGCCCCCCACCCCCCAGGCAAAAGTCCCAGAGTCAACCCCAATACCTCTCGTAGTATTACACCGCAACTCCTGAGGAACCCCCAGCAGGAGAGCACATCCCCCAGGCAAGGCTTCCAAACTCTCGTTCCCCTGGCCAAGACATTACACTGGTATGTGAGAGTGCTTGGCTAACCCTTTTGCTTCTCAATCACTTTGAAAACCACCCCCTCTCCGCTTCTCCAGCATGCAACAAATGGGAAGAAATTAATTTGAGAAATCTAACCCACAACATCCACTTTGAGCACCACAGCAATACAAAATAGATGTAGCACACATGTAATACCTGATACAATTCCACATATCTAATTCAAACACTAGCAAATGAGTATTTGCTTATTATCCATCTCCATCAGAAGCTCTCTCTCCATGTCCTCTAAGTTTGAAATCTACCTGTAGAGACATCTGATGAAATTTACACTTTCAGGTCCTTTTAGAAGTAAAAATGGTTCTTTCACTGATGAACAGAAGAGGGATTGAAGGGTCTCAAACAAAAGCTTTGTTAATGAATCTAATCTTTAGGCCCCTGGAAAGAGAATTACAGTTTTCATCTCTCCCTTTTACTCTCCCTCTTTCCTTTCTTCTTTCTCCCAACAGAGCTAGGTTAACTCCTTTTTCTAATTCCCTATGCTGGTTTGACTGTAACCAGCAGGGGAAATTCACCCCATACAAATACCTCGAGAGAGATTTAGGTCAGAGTTACAATTTTAATAGAAAGGTTATAACAAACGCAGTAATACAGAAAACACCGGCCTGAACCAACAGTGTCACAGTACAACTTGGCAGTGGTTGCAGTCCTGTTGAAGGTCTGGGTGTTCAGTGGTTGCATTGCTGTTGAAGGCAGTAGTCCCGTAGAAAGGCCTGGTCTGCTGGGTATCCAGTGGTGGTGATCTCGTCCTCTGGTTGTCCAGTGGTGGAGAAGGGTCTGGTCCCCTGGTTATCCAATGGTCTCTCTCAATCCCCAAGCCTGTTTCTATGTGGTGTTTCCTAGCTGGTGTCTCCTCCAGGGGTGGGGGTTTCCACAATGGAAGGGGATATTTCTGAAATTCTATTCGTCGGGGCTTATCAAATTTGGTAATGGGTCATTAAAAGAGATAATCCACTCAGGATGGGTGGTGCTTGCTGCTGGCCGGGATAGTTATCACAGTTGAGATAAGAAATACTACCCCACCTCACATGATCTGCATAGTCTCAGGGAGCAGGTGTGTAGCCACCTAACTGCAAATGACCCATCTTATCAAGGAATTATGTGGGTGGTGATAGAATACATCCTTTTTTGGTTAACCCAGGACATTCCCTTTCATTGTGAAGTTATCTTAAAAATATAAATTATTATGAAAGAATCAAGCAGCAGGGCTCCACATCTAGTAAGCGCCTCTAGGAGAAGACTGTGAAGCATATCCTGGTACTCACACTGTATGAAATTGATGTCCCTCTAAAGAGGTAAAATTCCTGGGAACCTGGTGGGTAGCAGGCCGAGTTGTAATTCCAGATGAAACCATTTCAAAATTAGATGCTATATCTACCCCCACTACTGAAAAGGAACTTCAAAAGATCATGGGTACTTTGGGATACTGGAGAAATCATGTTCCTGGATTTTCTATAATAGCAAGACCATTGTACACATTAATGAGGAAAAACCAAAACTGGAAATGACTTGACAGTCACAAACAGGCTTTGCAAATGCTGATAGGAGAGTTGAAAACATATCAATCACTTGGGCCAGTTCATCCCGGTGATCCTGTAAGAGCTGAATGGGGTTTTGCTGAACATGGGACTTACTGTAATATGTTTTAAAAAGGCCCACACAGACCCAAATGACCATTAGGGTTCAGTTCCACAGCATTAAAAGATACTGAAAAGAGATACACTGACTGGGAAAAGGGATTATTATCTCTGACTTGAGCCCTTAAACAAGTAGAAAAAATTCACTAGCGTCAGCCTGTGAAAATCCAAGGACCTTTCCATTTGTTAGGCAGCATTAAGAATGGCAGTGGTCTGCCAGAAGGAATTGCACAAAGACCAACAGGGCACAAATGGTATGCATATATCTCAGGAGTCACAGATCAAATGAATGTAACTGAAGGGCCAACAAAATCTACAAAATTACAGATAGCTGTGACTCCAGATGTGTTAGCTTTACAACAACCACATAAACCTAGTCCTATGTTGGATGCTCCTGCATTCACTTCAGACTCTGAAGTTAAAGATGTCTGGTTCACTGATGCCTCAGCCATACGCATTGATGGGAAATGGAAGTACAGGGCAGTTGTTCTTAACATTGAAACAGGACTGGAAGTAGTAGAAGAAGGAATAGGAAGTGCACAGATGGGACAGTTAAAAGCTGTATTGTTAGTGGTAAAGAGGAAAGCACGGACAGTGTATGTTGATTCTTATGCAGTCTGGGCTGGTGCCACACAGTGGTTGTGTCAGTGGGAAGCATTAGATTGGCAAGTGAATGGAAAAGAGGTTTGGCAGAAGGAAGACTGGAAATGGTTGTTGTTACAGGCTCAATCCCAACAAATCCACATAGGATGGGTCAAAGCTCATGTAAATGACCAAGCTTTACAGACTTATTGGTACAACAAGGTGGATCATCTGACAAAAATCAGAAAGACAGAAATTGATTAGTTGGAAGATCCACAACATTGGTATCCACTGGGTGAATGGTTCCATGGTAAATTATGGTATACTGAACAAGAAGCTCTATTTTTTGCATAACAAAGTAGAGGTTGGCCATTGACCAGGAAGATGTGTAAAGGCATTCCCACACAATGTCCCCAGTGCCAATTGAGACTTGTACAAAATCATCCAGACCTGGCACTGCCTTTACATATCAAAAGTAACAAAATTCTCTGATCCATTTGGCAAATAGATTATACTGGACCTCTGAAGGCATCTAAGGGTTATAAGTACATCCTAACAGGTGTGGAAGTTGTATCTGGACTTTTAGTTGCCACTAAAAGCAGGCATACTGACACAAAAGCTACTATTTTGGGACTCAGTAAGTGGTTTTCTAGTCTCCCCATCCCAGACTCTATACAGTGACAGTGGATCACACTTCACCAGTGTGATGGTACAAGATTGGGCCAAAAAGGAAGGTATTAAATGGGGTTTTCATACACCTTATTATCCCCAAGCAAATGGGATTGTGGAACATGCCAATGGTTTGCTAAAGCGCTACCTTAGGCCACACAAATCTGGACGGGATAAAAGGTTACCCTCTGTGTTATATCAGATAGATAACCGATATGGACCAATGGGTAGTCCTGTTTCACGAGCCTTCTTGAGCCCTATGTCTTTTGAAACAGCTCCAAATGATAAAATTGAAGCTGTTCAGGACAGCTTAAAGGTGGGCCAACCAGTCATGGTCAAGTTACCCCAAATTGGGATTGTATCTGTGACCCTGATGGACAATCGAGGACTGATGGCCTGGGTGGCTATTGATTCTAATGGCCACCAACACAGAATCAGTTCTCGATGGATATTCCCCACATTCTAAACTGCTCTTGTCCTTGTACACGTCTGTTTTATGTTTTCAACAAAATAAAAGTTTCTCAACGAAACTTCGCAAACTGCTCCTACACTGAATTGCTGCCGTAACTCTCTGTGGAAAAAACACCTTTGTCATTGCTTAAATTCTGTTGTTTTAGCTTCTCTAATAACCTTGGATGTTCAAGTATATCCTCACCAGACAGAAAACCAGGTGTATATCCAGACATGAGAAAAGGAACCACTCAAGCAGCAGTGGAAAGGACCATTGACTACTTACATGGCTGTGAAGGCTGCTGATGGAAACTCCTAGACTCCTATAAACAAATAAAGCCAGTTCCAGACACAGAGGGACCATACTGGACAGCACAGTAACTAATAAACCTGCTGTAGCTAAACTTGCAACAGAATCAGAAACTCTAAAATGAAAAGCATTGTATGGCTTACCTTTTTATGTTTACAGGTCAATGTTTTCAATACCATAGCATGGCTGTTCATACCTGGATGAGTCAGCCATCCTAACAAAATCTTGCAACTAATGATTATAAAAGAAAGAAAAGAGAGCAATGTCTTTTTTGCTAAGGACCACTCTAACACATAGAACAAATGCTACCTGACCCTTGGAAGATAAATTCACACCTAAAGCTAACGCAAGCTGTGACACTGATAACACACTGCAGCAACTGCTGGATTTGTTCTCAGTTTCCCACTCATTCAAATGAAAGTATTCAGATGATGGGAATTCCAACACCAAACATATTTTCCAATTGCCTTCCTCCAGCTAGAGTTATGCTCCTTCTGGAAGGAAAGACAGCCCAAATCTCCACAGATGAACAAATCCTGACAGTAGAAATAGCAGTCATTGAGACCTCCTGTGTTCACAGATGCCTAAAGGGACCAGGAGTAGCTTCACACCAAAAATGAACTTACCTGAGTTAAACCAAGGACTAATGGTAGGGGATTATCCCAAGTGTCACTCATATGTGGATGTAACAGGAATAGGCATTTTAGACACACGTTGGTGGCTTATTCCAGGCAATATGGGATATCAGTGGCTTTGCAGAAATCAAGCTAGAAAAGCTCTACCCCCTAAATGGCAAGGAATATGCACCATTGGAACTGTAGTGCAAGAAATATATGTTATTGATAAATTGGAATTCCCCAGAGGACACCTATGATGTTTTAAACAAGACACAAATGAAATTTAAATCCCTTAGTTGAGAGATCCTCTGGATTCCACTTCTTACCATGGTTAGGAGTGCCTGAATTGGAAAAGGCTATAGTGAACATATCCGTGAGCTGGCAGACAGAGAGGCAAAAGAGGCAGCGAAAGGTGAGGTGACAATTGAAGGGGCTTTAATTCCAGATGGGCAGATTTCTTTAGAAGGTAAGAGAGTTTATAATAAGGAAAATAAGAAATTGATCACAGATCAAGAAGGAACATACAATGAGGAAGGGTGGGCCATTACTGCACAAGGGAGGTTGATTGTTCCCTCTCACCTATTATGGTCAATGGTTAGGGAGGAACATCAGAAAACACACTGGGGAGTCGACGCTTTACATAATTATTTAATTGAAAGAATTATTGCCAGGAATCTATATGCTACCATCAAGCAGGTAACTCAGCAATGTGACCTTTGCCTCCAGACTAACCCCAAGAACACCCCCAAGCCAAAATTGGGTCAAATTGGGAAAGGAAATGGACCTGGTCAAAAATGGCAAATTGATTTTTCGGAACTTCCAAGAAAAGGGGGGCATCGATATTTGTTGGTACTAACATAACAGATACCTTTTCAGGCTGGCCAGAAGCCTTCCCCACTAGAACAGCAAAAGCCCGAGAAGTAACTAGAATATTGCTGCAGGAAATAATACCACGCTTTGGAGTTCCAGCCACGATGTCCTCAGACAGGGGACCACATTTTATCTCAAAGGTGGTACAACAAATTAGCCATCATTTGGGCATAGATTGGCAGCTCCACACCCCCTATCATCCTCAGTCAAGTGGTCAAGTGGAGAAAATGAATCACTTGATCAAACAACAAATTGTGAGGCTAGGACAAGAAACCAACCTAGCTTGGCCCGTCTCTCCCACTTGCTTTGTTGCGCATCAGAACCAAACCAAGAGCCAAAGAGGGACTAAGCCCTTTTGAAATGCTCTATGGGAGACCGTATGGGGTGCAGAAGGGAATGTCCACTCAAATTGGGGAAGAAATGATGACCAATTACATGATAGCATTAAGCAAACAACTTAGAAAAATTGAAAAACACGTGGCTGGAACCCGAAGTCGGGGGCTAGATGGACCTGTAGATAATATACAACCTGGAGATTACATATATGTAAAGTCTCTTGCAGAAAAAACTCTGGAACCGCAGTGGGAAGGGCCGTTCCAAGTACTTCTCACCTCCTTTACTGCAATCAAAATCAAGGAGCAGAATGCCTGGATTCATCACACTCGAGTAAAGAAGGCTCCAGAGACCCCTTGGAGAGTGACTCCTGGTGGTAACGAACTGAAACTGAAGTTTACCAGGGCAAAATGAAAACTATTTTTCTCACAGTTATGATTGTAACTTTGGGATGGGAGGTTGTTTATGGACAAGGAGATATTTGGTCCCAAGGAGGAATAACATTTGGGACCCCAGACAAAGCGAAGACACTGTTTCCACATTGGAATACAACCCTCCAAGTTGTAATTTTGCAAAATCGGCCACTATATAGAAAAGATAAATGGGGAAGTATTGATAGTATTAAGGAATCACACTTTTACATGACTGCAGAAGTATTGCCAGATAGCCCATATTATCTTAATGGCACTAAAGGACTAACTAATGTAGGATGCCGAGCATTTGCAACTCGAATAAGACGAGAAGGGGACACAAACCAACAAGACGCAATTCAATGTAGTAGACCCACAGGGATAGTTACGGAAGTCTATCAAGGAAAAGGATCGTGGAAAAGCCAGTCCTGTGTAAACACCACTGCACCCAATCAGTACAGCCCAGTATGCTGGTTGAATTTTACAGCAAATCATACAACGTTGGTGAGATGTGGTGTAAAGTTCAGAGCTGGCACAGGCTGGGGATTTGCTTTTGAACTTCGAATTTTATCAAAGTCTCCTGTAAGCACTACCACCCAGGCCCGAATAACCCATGCCACACAAACCACACCACCTGAGTTGGAACCCAAAGTTTATGAAATTGGTCCTTATGTAATAAGGAACACTGGTCAACAGCAATTATTGTTTAACCCAGAATGGTCTCTTAAACGTGTTGAATTGTTGATGCAAACCAATATTTCCAAAATTCAACCAGCATGCTCTCCTCTTTTACAAATATCCTTTAAAGGATGGACAGCCTGGCTACGGAAACAGGTATTTTTCTTTCGGGGCAAAACACGAAGAGACTTAACCGGAGTGCTAGAGACAGGATTGGGAGTGCTAAATGGAATTGATTTGGAGATATTAATGAATAAATTGGCTACAGCCACTACTGATTTGACGAAATTAAAACAACCCTTACAATCTTCTTTGTTAGCATTAGGAACTGGCCAGTGGCAAATTTTAAAGGTATTCCCAAAATGGGAAAAAGCAGAAGGACAGGACCATAAATTAATAATAGATGCACTTGGTAAAGTTCAGGAAAATGTGTCCCTAGCTCTTAGTTGTATACAGGCACAACTGTGGATGCAGTCAATGGCCRCCTTAATAATAAGAGAAGGAAGTGAAGGTGCTTTCCCCATTGAAATTCGAATGGCTATCTAGGACAATGCCACTGACCTAGAAAGGAAGCTCCAATCCTGGTGGACCCTGGTAAATTTTACATATGACCCTATTACTAACACAGCTATAGCCTTTGTGCTTACTATACAAAATGCCACAATCTGTTATCCATCCCATTATTGCATTAGGATTGAATCATGAGGGAACAGTGCTTTATCCCTCCGAACATAGAGCATGGGCCCGGATGGTAGATGAGAGATGGCAGACTGTAAACTTGGAATCCTGCGTTACTCAAGAGCAGCAAGGGTTCATTTGTGAAACTAATACAATTGATGCCAAGAACATATGTCTTGACGTTGAGCAAGGCATTTGTCACTTCGAAGTCCATCCAGACACTAGTCAAAAGACTGTACTTGTATATATTGGCCAAGGTTGTGTATGTTTAAGGACCACTTGTGCCTTTGTGAAGACAGATAATAACAATGTACCCATGGCTGTTAAGAATAATTTGAATTTTTGTATTTGTAATTTTGTTAAGATTATTGGGTGTGACTTTTTGTATTTAGCACCAGTTGTATCCCATCAGTTAATAAAGTCCAATTATACAATGTATCACAAATTATCACCCACACCTATTGGAATGGACCTCACATTAGTGAGGCAATTAGTGAAACACCCAGACTTAGTCAAAATTTTGGAAGAAATCCAAGAAAGTGGAAAGAAAACTTTAATTACCATTCATCATGATACTGAAAAAATAAGCAGAGTCTTACAAAGGGTAAGACAAGATACAAGTCATCACTGGTGGGATGTACTTTTTGGATGGTCACCTACTGCAACTGGTATTCTAAATATGTTGTGTCACCCCATAATTGTTCTTTTAATATTGGTTAGTATTAGTCTTGTTTTGTCTATTATTTTGGTAGTGTGGAACTGGAGGATGTTACGACGAGTAGCAACTTTGACCTCTTTGTCAAGTGTACATGGTAAAGCACTGAGATACTTTTTGCAGAAGCTTGTTAGAAGAAGAATCTGTATATTAGAAATCAGTGTGTTAGTAAAAGAATTTACTTAGATTTTAGAAAAGGGGGGACTGATATAAGGGAATTAAGGGGTTAAGGGCTCACCTGCAGAATCATATCCACCTGCAGGAGCTGTGCTGTTTGTTAGACAATATACTGTTTGCTTAGCTTAATTGTGTTTGCTAAGGCAGAACAAGGGAGGATGCCAAACTATTGATAGAACAAAGGAACCGTGACTCGGTTTCCTGCTCCTGGACCCCTGAACTGGTTGGAACTAGCCATAAAGTTTGGACTGAGACCAAGGGACCAGAGAGCATGCGCAAGGAGGCGAGGTGAAAAGTTCAACTTTGAGGAAGACTCGGCTTACTTCATCTTGGGACCCCTGGGGACCCCTGCCCACCACCGCAAGGAGGCACTGCGCAAGCGCAAGCGTATGGAAATGATCTCACAGCTCATTATCATGGGAAGCGGGAATAGATTATGCATATGTATAGGCAATTCGGGGAACCTTAATACATAGTAATGTTTTTAGGAAATAAATATAGAGATTTGCTTTGTAGAGGTTGCACATGCTTTGGAGAAATTATTCCCATGTGCCCCATGTGCCCGGCATGATGGAATAAAACATACCTACTTTATAACTTTCGGGTTATAGAGTTATTATCCGCAACTCAKCCGRAGTTATCAAACAAATAGAAAATTGGACAAACGATGCAATTAGGGCTTTGCAACAAGGAGTTACCAGCCTTTCAAAGGTAGTTAAACAAAACTGAATAGTTTTGGATTTGCTTTTGGCTTCCAAAAGTGGTGGTGTGTGCACAGTTATCAACACCAGTTGCTGTGTATATGTTGACCAGACTCTGAGAATACAGACTGATTTGGAAGAAATTAGAAACAACACTGGAATCTTTCATGAAATACAAAAAAATAAAGGGGAAGATTGATTGGATAACACCATGGATTCCAAATTTAAATGTGACCATAAGAAAATTGATTGGCATAATTATCATAGTTCTGACATTAATGGCTGGTAYATGGATTCTATTCCAAATTTGMAAAATAGGACATAACAAGTTGTGTAAATCTTACAAAAATCATTTTTTCTAACAGGTCTCAGAAGGATGGGTTGACTATTCTACTTAAGTTTGTTTACATAATGTTACGGGTTTGACAAACGAAAATTATTTTTTTTTCTTTCCCCATCTAGCAGGGAGACTGCGAAGGTGGGGAGGGGCTGGCCGGGAACTAATGAGCGATTCTTAAGAACAAAGAAAGTTGCCTATCCACCCGCATTCCACACTGATCACCCAAAATGGACGATACTTAAGGACAAAAGGGATCACTTGCCCAACCCAGATTCCAGGACAATTTCCCCAATTAAAGAAACAAGAGTTGGGAATGTTGGCCAGGGGATTGTCCCCCAGAGGCTGCAGCTTATCATCGCAAGAGGTGAAGGGACTTTTTCGAGACTGCTAAGAGAGGGCGGAGACCAGGCTCGCTGCTCTCTTCTGGGCTCGGCGTTCGGTGAGGATGGTCGGGTCTGCAGCGGAGTGCCGGTTTTGCTCCAGGAACACCGCTACACTGCGACATCTCTGTTCGCTTGCTCCAGAGCACAGATACTCTGTGACGTCTCAGTGAGTGTCCCGCCGTGGCACAGGGTACAGAGTTACGCTGTAACCGGTCGCCTCTGCCGTCTCTGCCACCAGCCTGGGTTTCTGCTCCACATGGGTCGGTGCCGGGGTCTACTCATTTCTGCTGTTCCTGCCTTCCTCTGGCCCCTCGGTGTGTGATACCGAGGTCCATCGCTCCCCAGTCAACCCTGCCTGCCTGCGCTGCTCTCCTGGTTTGAAGGAGAGGTGTCTGTCAAGGAAGGTTTCCCACCTTCCTTGAATACAGGATGACCCCCTCCCTCCTCCAAATTACTATACCCTTGAAATTACGGCGCTCTCAGGCAAAGATGTGGTAAAAAGAATAACAGTTCTTTACTAGGATTATATATCTATATATATAACAAGACAGATAAACGGCAACAATGAGAAAACAGACAAACCGAGTAACAGTCCTTTCTCTGTTGTTGGGCGATTCTCCATTGGGGCAGAGAGGCTGTGGTGACTCCCCCATGGCTGCAGGGGGCGCTGTGGCGCAAGCGCCAGGACCTCTCCACGTGGCAATGGCGGCTCTGGGGAACGGGAGGGGGGAGGGGAGATTGCTCCTGATGCGAACTCACGGGGCAGCAGTCTGGCTCAGCACCAACCTCGGCAGCGGGCAGCAAGCAGCGCAGGCAGGGTTGACTGGGGAGCGATGGACCTCAGTATCACGCACCGAGGGGCCAGCAGAAGGCAGGAACAGCAAAGACGAGCAGACCCCGGCACCGACCCACGTGGAGCAGAAACCCAGGCTGGTGGCAGAGACGGCAGAGGCGAGCAGCTTGAGGTGGCTATAGTTACAGCATAACACTGCACCCTGTGCCGCAGTGGGACCCCCACAGAGACGTCACAGTGTATCTGTGCTCTGGAGTGAGTGGGCAGAGACATCGCATTGTAACAGTATTCCCAGAGTAAAACCGGCTCTAGATACAGACATGACCGTCGAGCCAAACGCTGAGCCCAGAAGAGAGCAGTGAGCCCGGTCTCCGCCCCCTGCCGCCAAAGTCTCGTAAAGTCCCCCTTCACCTCTCATGATGATAGGATCCAGCCTCTGGGGAAACAACCCCCTTGCCAGCATCTCTAGCTCTTGTTTCTTTAATTGGGGGAATTGTCCTGGCCTCTGGGTTTAGCAAGCAATTCCTTTTTTCCTTATGTATCGCCCATTCTGGGTGGTTAGTGTGGAATGCGGTTGGACAGACAACTTTCCTTGTTCTTAAGTATCGCTCATTAGTTCCCAGCCAGCCCCTCCCCACTTACACAGCCTCCCTGCTACATGGGGGAAAGAAAATAATTTTCATTTGTCGAACCCATAACAGCTGCTTGCTGCCTGCTGCCGAGATTTGTGCTGATCCAGACTGCTGACCCATGAGTTTGCACCGGGAGCGATCCCCCCCTCTCCCGCTCACCCGAGCCGCCATTGGCATGTGGAGAGGTTGCCGCGCTCACACCACAGCACCCCCTGCAGCCGCGGGGGAGTCACCACAGCCTCTCTGCCTCAACAGAGAATAGCCCAAAGACAGAGAAAGGACTGTTACTCAGTTTGTCTCTTTTCTCATTGTTGCCGTTTATCTGTCTTGTTATACATATATAGATATATAATCCTAGTAAAGAACTGTTATTCTTTTTACCACATCTTTGCCTGAGAGCCCTGTAATTTCAAGGGTATAGTAATTTGGAGGAGGGAGGGGTGTCATCTCTCTCCCAGGAAGGTTTTCCCAGTTTCCTTGACAGACACCTGTCTTTCAAACCAGGACACATAGTATTAAAAATCTTGATCAGTATTGTTAAGGTACTAGATAATTTGATAGTTTTCAATTGTTTTGATTAATATTTGTACATGTTTTGTCTCAATAGTTTTGCAGTGCATGAGTTTTCTGCAAGTATTGCTTTAGAATGCTTGTGTCTTCACTCTGGTTGTCACAGTGGGTGGAAAAGATTTCTCCTGAATGTAACTTGAATTTTCATATGATTATTTTGGTGCCATGTGGTTAACACTGGTCTGGCATCTGGAAGATAAGCTGGATTTCTGACTGAGACACCTCACTTTACAAACTATAAAAGCTACACCAAACTTTCACAAAGCAAAAATCTTCTACACATTCCTGGGAAATGTGTTGAGTTTCTCCCCTGAGAAGGGACGCTTGCTTTGCGGTTACTCCCCTGGAGGTTAAGTGAAAGGAATCTGTGTACATTATCGTCATTTCAGTGGTAAGTTACATTCAACTCCTGATCAATACTATTTCTTTGCTAGCTTTAATAGAGGTACCTTGATGTCTTGCACTGTTTTATATTATGTTATCTACTAGTTCTTTTTCTTTTTATGCTGTGTAGTAACTCTGATTAAGATCTTTTGTCTGTTGTCTCGTCTGTTTAATAAATAATTCATTTTATAAATAGACCTGATCTGCCATCCTTAGAACTTGCAGGCCAGAGTGATTTCTTAAATTCAAACTGTTGCCAAAATCTGAGGCTAAGGCAGGGCTTGTCTGAAGCTCCCACTTGTCCTGTGACAGGATTCATATAAATTTTACTGCATAAAAGATCTAAATTTTTACCCCTTGGTGTGTGTCATTTGTGGAAACCTCCACCTTGCACCCTGCACAGAATAAACAATGTCTCCTTTCTAAACTAGACTCTGTGTCTGTGTTTAGAGAGCTCCTAAAATCAGCAACAAAATTACTTGGCTAAGATGATGTCATGCAAACACTCTCATGGTGATTTTACTCAGTTCTGATGTGAACTATTTCAGTGATTGTGGAGGTTAGCAGCAAACTGTTAAGTGGACAATGAATGCAAATATGATGTTAAAGGCCTGGCACTTTAACAGTAGGGATTACAGTAGAATGGCCCTTCATTCCTTATTAGACTATACTGACTGATCAACTTTGGACATCATCTCTGGACTAAAACTATCTGAAGACAAGAGGAGTCAAGGCTTTTGGATTGTTCTGGGGATAATTCACTTGTTGCAGGCAGTCATACTGACTAATGTTATGCCCACTCTGCACCACCCTAGAACAGATACTGCGAAGGACCTCTGGTCTTTTCCATCGGAAGAGGATATCCTGTACTGCTCTTTGAACAATTGCTCTTTGAATATGTATATACAAAATAGCAGTGACCTTCAACAGACAAGAGAAGGCTCATTTGCCTCTGGAACCCTAGAAGCTTCATTCCTCAGCTGTAAGCTCTTAAAAAAGGAAGTCCATTTAATTTGATCAGTCAAAGGCTATAAAATAATCTAACACTAATAATAGGTGGTAGAGATAAATGCTAGGTATGAAACTCATGAACAATCTAGACAAGAAAATGTAAACATTCAGAAAAATAAGCCATCTGAGCTCAGTCCACCACGTGTACCAAATGTAATCTGTACAGGGAAACTGTGCGGACTTTTAATGCAACCTGACATGTCGGAAATTACACCAGGGTGGTGGTTTGACCTTGGCCAGCTGCCAGATGCCCACCCATCTGCCCTCTCACTCTTCCTTTTCAACAGGGCAGGCGTGTTTTCCCGAAACAGGTTCTTTTACCTGGTGTGCAAGAGGCCAATCTAGACAGTCGAGGTATTTGATTTATTTACAGTTCTACAGAAAGAGGTGTTGGCTGGCAAATCCACAAAGCCAGCACACTGACTATCAAAACTTTTCACTATTCATACATTTTAGCAAACAAAGGCATCGATGTTTATTGGCTACAAGTCACATAGTTCTCTCATTAATTAGTATTCTATGATTCTGTTGGTTAAATGATTCTCTCACTTCTCATGCTAAGTAGTCTGCATGCTCTGTCGTCATCTTCTTTTGGGTCTGTGGGCCGTGAGTCAGTGGTTGCAATTTCCCCCTGTTGCCTAAGAGAGGAAATAGAACTTTGCAACAGTATTAGAATGGCAAGATAAAAAAAGCAGGTCCTTTATTGAAAGCTTTTAAGGTGCATGATGTGGCTATATGCATGCTTGGCATCGGGTTTCTACAATTTTTATAAGTTTAACAAGTTAACATATCTAACAGATGTTGTTCAATTAAAAGAGCAGTCCATTAGGTCATCTTAGCCCCTTGGTTCTGCCCCATTGACATCAGTCCAGGGGGCGGCTTTGCCTTATTTCTTGTTTTGTCTTCTCAGATTCTGGTTACAAAAACAAAATGTTCTCTCCTTGACAGTAAGACCAAACAGTATTTCAGGAATGTGTTAGAAGGTTAGCTTATTGTTCTAAAATCTACCAGAAAGGGTACTAGGAGCTATATAACTATGCAATAGTAGTCTACAGAGCTATGAATATATGAAAAATGTAGAAAAACCAAAAATCTTTTGGGCATCATTCCCCCCTTTAGAGACTTGACAAGACTTCTACCTTGTCTAGTCTCTACCATCCATATTTAACACTAAACCATAAAGATGACCAGAAACTACGGCACTGAATCATACAATAAGCTATCATGCAGAAACTAACTATAAATATAACTAGTATGAACAGTTGTTTTAACCAGGTCCAGTTTGGTAACCATGAAGTGAGTATATGGAAGATATTTTCAAAATCCAATGAGTCATTTTCAAGAGTTACCTGATGTGAAATTTGAGTTTATTTCCAAATTTCAGCCAAATCTTTATTAATTCTGCCACTTTGATCTACATGTCAGTTGTTGGCATTTGAGTACAAATCCAACAGTTGTTCTTATGAAGAGCTTTGGATACATTTTGGACTAGAGCCACATGCAAATTTTGGGTCCAAATCTGAGTCATGGGTTCCAACTGTGAAGATAACGAGCACAGAAAGAACAATTTAAACCACATCATCTTCATTTGTATCAGTCTCTGTTTTCCAGTTGTTTCAGGAGCAGAGGTCTTCTTAACTCTGGAGTAGTGAATCCAGGGTCCTTTTCTGGCAACTTGGACTGTGGTGAGGGTAGTCAGCAAGACTTGGAATGGTCCTCTTCCCTTAGTTTGCAGGAGGTCACTGTCCCACTATTTCACAGACCCAATCTCTAGGCTGGAACAGATGAGCAGGGGTGTAAACCCCATGGGTCTGGATAACACGACAAATCTCTGGAGCTTCTGCAAAGTAGAGCTTAAAGCCATTAAATACTTTTGCAAGTCAATTTCCCCCCTCATGTGAATCTCTCCCAGGATATGTGGAATTTGATATGGCCTGACTCTCAGTAAGGTGTCGTGGTTGAGCCCCCACGAATTGGGTGCCAAATATATGTTTGTCACAGTTTGGACAAACTTAGGAGGAAGACTCGAAGAGCCTCCTCTGCAAAGGATAGTGTCCTAAAACTCCCTTCCCCCCCAGTAAGAATTTCTTGGAGGAAAGTGAAAAAAAACCTGTTTATTTAACAAAACCCAGCTGATGGGGGGGAGGGGGGGGTGGGTGCATGCAGGCACCAGGGGAAGGGAAAAGAAAAAAAAAATTTAATAATGTTAGATAATAAACCTCTCATGATGAAGACAACCTGGATGAATTCAGAGTCCTTTGTTCCCTGGGTGTGGTCTTCTGCTCTGTCTCTAGCTAGCTGCTTGAGTACGGAGTAGGCCCTCTCTGGGCCCAGGGTGTAGGCCCCGGAGAGATGGTATGTAGAACAGAGCCCAGTTGTCTGTTGTACAGTTCCAAAGGAAGAAAGAAAAGAAAACACAATCCCAGGAAAAAAACTGTCCTCTCTCGGTGCCTCAGGCAGAGGAGGGAAAAAGCCAAAAGCAAGTTTGAACTCCCTCTGATATCCTTCAGCTGAGCAAAAGCAGAGCGAAAGCTCACAGGAAAAAAAAGGTAAAAAGTGTCCCTTTTGCCTTCTGCCACACAGAAAAGCAGCCGGAGAGAGTTCTCTCCTGAGAGGCAGAGTTTCTCCTGACAACCACAACAAAGCTAGCTGATAAAGCCAGGAATGTAAACACCTTCAAAGAAAACCAAAACACAGTGCCCAGCTTAAAGACACAGAGTTAATATTTTTGCATTAAGCAGGCGATTGGGATATATAGCATCATAAAGTCACCCCACGACATAAGGCTATAGGGAAGACCTGAACCCATGTTATAGATGTCTCTTGAAAGATTTTGCTAATTTGTGTTTTGAGGGTTCCATTCATACCTCCAAAGTGTGGCCCTCTGTCTGATAACAACCCCAAAGGAACCCCAAACCTTGGAATTATATGATTGAGCAAGACTTTTACCACTACTTCTGCTATGTTAGTACGACAGGGGTAAGCTTCAGGCCATCCACTAAAGGTGTCAACCAACACCAGTACCTACCTATATCCTTCTTTGCGTGGTAACTCAGCAAAATCTATTTGCCAATAATCTCCGGGAAGGTCTCCAGCCTTTGTTACTCCTACCACTACCCTTTTGCTTGTATCAGGATTGTTTCGACAGCACATTTCACATTTGCTTACTATAGACTGCACAATTTCGGTCACTCCCCTTCCTATTGCTGCTTTCTTCAGATGTTTCAAAAGGTTCTCTGTTCCCCAACGGGTGCCCTCATGTTCCCACCGAGCTATCTCCTGAAGGAGTAGGGGTGGGACTACAACCTGTCCTGTTGATGTAATAGCCCACCCACCTTCTTTGATTTCAGCCTTAAGGGACTCAATTAACTGGTGGTCTTTCTGATCATATTTTGGGGTAAACCCTGAGAGATCGATTTCTTTCTGTGGTATTACTGTTACGATGCCTTTTCCTGCAGCCTCTTTTGCTGTTTCATCAGCAAAGCAATTCCCTAATTCAGGAGTTGTTTTCATCTTAAGTCACCTCTATAGGCTTCCAAATACTCTGCAGGAGTGCATGGATCTGTTCATCATGTTTGATTCCATTACCTTGTGCGGTCAGCAGTCCTCTTCCAGCTGGCTCCATGGGTATACACAATGCTAAATGCATATTCAGAACCAGTCCATATTTTTACCTTGTTCCTTCGCTCAGTTCTAGAGCTCCTGTCAGTACAATCAGTTCAGCTTTCTGTGATGATACATCTGGTGGCAAGGCCTTTGCCTCGATTACCTTATCCATGGTTGTCACTGCATAACCTGTCATCCGTTTGCCATCCTGCACAAAGCTGCTTCCATCTGTATATGATTTCCAATCTGGATCTTCTGGAGGCACATCCTTCAGGTCTGGTCTGCTGGAATAGGCCTCTTCTGTGGTCTGCAAACAGTCATACTCAGACACATTATCAATTAGTGTCAAGGATAGAAAGACAACAGATGTTTTCAGAGTAACATCACCCTGTTCCAATAACACAGCATGGGGTACGTCATCAATGTTCACAGAAGATTTCAAGCCCCAAACAGACCACTGCTTCCTTGGCAATTTGTGCTTTTTCTTTTTAGAGTCTACATTCACTCAGTCCCAAAAAATTTAACAAACTTACAGTGAGTTGGAAGCAATTGTTGGATGCAGTAATTCTTGGCTGTTGGTTTCTCTGCTGCCTTCTGCAATTCTCCAATTCTTTTGTCAGCTGGTTTCTGAATATAGTTGGGCTATTCACGAAACCCTGGGGTAGGACTGTCCCGGTAAGTTGGGTCCTTCTCCCTCTTTCAGGATTTTCCCACTCAACAGGAAAAAATTCTTGGCTGTTCTCACTCACAGGAATGCAAAAGAAGGCATCTTTGGGATCTAACACAGTAAGCCACACTAAATTATCTGCCATTCTCCCCTCTTTGCAAAATGTGGCTTCTACTTTATCAAATAGATCTCTACCCAATAAAGGCTTGAGAGACTTTGGCAAATAGATGAACTGGTGAGTCATCCAGTGTTTTCCAAATTTAAATTTCAAAAGCTGGGAGGAAGGTTTTGTTTTGCTTACCCCTGTGGTACCAATTAGTTCCAGTGCTCATTAAGACAGATCTAATGCATCTTGTAAAAACTAAACTGATTCTGATAGACCAGGCAACTGGCCCGTGGCTGGACCCTGCCTTCCCCTCTTGGGTAACTGAAATAGGAGCAGACAGGGTAGCCCCATTCCCGTGGTTGCGCGTGTCGGGGCTGCCCCCGGGCCGCAGGGTTGCAGCGTGGCTATGGGGAGGCCACGCCACTTCCGCCTCTGCCCCCGCGCTGGGAGCAGCAGAGCTGTGGCTCCGCGCTCGCTTTCATTTGTAACAGCAGCAGGAGTCTCTATGATCGACTCCATTGTCATGGAAATTGCGGTAGTATTGCCCACAGAATCTACATAAGCTCCTCGGAGCGGCTCAGCCCCGTCCCCACTCACGGTGGCAGGGGCAGCAGCACCGCCCACTAGAATTACATCAGCCCCTCGGGGTGGTGCAGTCCCACCCCCTCTCGCGCCCCCCGTGGAAACGGCAGCAGAAGCAGGGACCGCATCACCGCCTGCAGGTCTCACGTCGCTGGCTCCAGTGGGGACCGCGTGGGCGGGCCCTGGGGGTGGTAGGTGGGCCGGGCCGTGGCCACACGGTGGTGCTGGGCCCGCCAGCCCAAGGGCGGGAGGCCGCGGCAGCCCCGGGCCCGGCCCCGGCGCCAGTGGCCGGGCGGGCTCTCTCTCTCTCCTTCGCCCCCCTTTCCAACAGCAGCCGGGTCAGTTTCCGAGGCAACGGTGGATGAATAAACGGCCTCCAGATGTGGGACCACAGTCACAACTGCTGAGTTTCCCTCCAAGCTTCCCAGCTCTACCACACCGAGGTCCGGGATCTCTCCACAGACGGAATACACCCCGTGTTCACTACAATATAGGAGGTACTGGGCGCCTCCTGCCCTTTTCCAAACCTCCCGCCGGGTCGGATCCAGCCACTCTGAAAACAGCCCGGGCCAAGCCAGAACCTGTGCTTCCCCGGACGAACACAACAAACAAAACCCACATGTGCTAAATACAAAAACACCTCTGGGGAGCCATTTGCCTCTCCCCACCAAACAAACCACACACCCACACCCACCCACACCCACACCACCACCTCAGCTGAGCTGGGCTGAGCCAAGAGAAAAAGCAGGGAAAAAGATCAAAGCTGCACCATGTGGGCCGCCAACCCGCGCCTCCCAGTGCAAACCTTAAAACAAACAGACAAACAAACAAACAAAATTGCTAGCAAACAATTACCACAAAGGGCTGCTTTTTTATGTTACCTCTGGTGTGTGTGGGCATCTTAAGACCTCAGAACCCCTGCACAGGCCATGGGAAACACTCCAGAAGTTTGAAACTGCTGGCAAAAATGAAGAGTTCCTCGCAAATGGCCCAGAGAAGTCACAAGGTCCCAGTCCCATCTGAGGGTCGCCAGAACTGTTTCCTAAAACAGAGGAAATAGAACTTTGCAACAGTATTAGAATGGCAAGATAAAAAAAAGCAAGTCCTTTATTGAAAGCTTTTAAGGTGCATGATGTGGCTATATGCACGCTTGGCATCGGGTTTCTACAATTTTTATAAGTTTAACAAATTAACATATCTAACGGATGTTGTTCAATTAAAAGAGCAGTCCATTAGGTCATCTTAGCCCCTTGGTTCTGCCCCATTGACATCAGTCCAGGGGGCGGCTTTGCCTTATTTCTTGTTGTCTTCTCAGATTCTGGTTACAAAAACAAAATGTTCTCTCCTTGACAGTAAGACCAAACAGTATTTCAGGAATGTGTTAGAAGGTTAGCTTATTGTTCTAAAATCTACCAGAAAGGGTACTAGGAGCTATATAACTATGCAATAGTAGTCTACAGAGCTATGAGTATATAAAAAATGTAGAAAAAGCAAAAATCTTTTTGCCCTGCCAGGATTAATGCTGTGGTAGGCCCTATGTGGAGCCTGAACCAAAGTTGACCACTATGTGAACTCTCAAGTTGACCACTGTATGAACTTTCAAACATATGTATCTTTTCAAAACAACATATGCAATTTTAGGAAAACAGGAGCTGAGTGTTCAGACATACCCGGGCACCTGGCCAGCGGAAGGGTATGCCAGACCACAAAGTTCCAAAAGAAACATCTGGTCAAGTACACTTATACAAGTAACATAGGAAAGTGGGACCAACTTGCAGCAAGGTTGGAGACCTCACCTATGAGCTGATGCGCTGCATATGATTTCCCAATTACCGGGAGGGTTTCTCTGGTCCTTCGCTGCAATGGGGCTCCCCAGCTGAAGTACGGACCAGGATGACTGTAATGTATTAGGGTAATTGGTGATGTATCTTTTCTTAATCACTAGCTGTAAACTGTAGTAATGATTTGAGGCATTGCCTTCCTATGCTCATTTCTGTTATTTCCTTATTTTCCATGTAGTTTATTTTTGTTATTTTCTTATCATCCATGCATCAATATGCAAAACAATTACCCTTTACCTAGTTTGGTGAGTTGGCCTTGTTTGTTCCTCCTAATCTGTCCTTATCTTGGTTGTTTTGTCAAGTATCCTTGGTTTGTTGGTTCAGCATTCTGTTGTGTCTGGTTTCAGTTCATATAATGTCTCAAGTTTCTTTTTTTCTATTCTTTTTCTATAGCTGCAGTTACTGAGGCTTATTAATGCTGCAATTACTGAGACATCTTAAATATAATTTGTCTATTTGGGAGCTGTACATCATTTCCCCTCTTTGAGGCTATGAGGCTTGTGTCTATGACAAGACTCATAAGCCTCACTTTTTGCAACCATTGCATATTTTTCTGAAATTACTCGTGGGGATGATAGATAAGTCAATTGCTTCATGATTTTCCAAATGCAAATATACAGTGCTGCAATTAAGACAACATAGTGGGCTTATTATTAAGAGAAAAACATCTTATTGAAAATCCCTTTAGCGGTTGGTGACCGTTTGAAAAGAGTATCCCACCACTGATGTTCTCCATCTTTCTTCACTCGTTCCAACATGCAATGTATTTCTTCCACATCGTGATGTATGTTAATTAAATTATATTGTCCATTCTTCTGAGCTTGTTTCAGCAGTTGTTGTAGATCACTGTGCTGTAATAATAGGGGTGGGCAGCAGATCTTGAATAAACATATAATTAGACTGCAGTAGCTGATAAGAAGTAACAGGAGCTGAAAAATTAAAATCACATCCATTGATTTTGGTGAAATTACAAACACAAACATTAGAGTGATTACTTGTATCTATAATGAGGTTATCTACAAATATAAAATCACAAAGAGTTCTCATACAAGCACATCCTTTTCCAATATATACAAGTGCAGTTTCAGGTGTTTCATCAGGATGGATTTCAAAATAACAAACCTCTGCTCAGTATCCAGACAGATGTTCTGATCTCTGATGGTGTTACTTTCACAAATAAATCCTTCTTATTCTCGTATAGTGCATGTGCTAATGTCAAAGATTTGCCATTTGTTTCCATTCTTTTGGGCCCACGTTCTATGCTCTAGGAGGTATAGTCCTGTTATGATTCAATCCTAGTGCAATGACTGGGTATACAATATACATCGAGGCATTGTATATAGTTAGGACAAATGCTGTGACTGTGTTGTTGATGGGGTTATAGGTAAAATTGACTAAAAACCACCAAGATTGGAATTCTTTTTCAAATTCAGTTGTAGAGGTAGCTGAACCTGCAGCAGAGAGTGCTGCAGTGTTTGAGCCAGCCACAGGAGTGACCGAGCAGCCTATTATTCCTTGTTCCCTTATAAGGTTCAGTTCTAGMGTGTTCTCCCTTACTCGGCATCCCATTTATTCCTGTACCCCACTCCTCCCCTCGTTTACCCCTATTGGTTGAAGTTGTATTACCCTGCCTTCTCTCCACCCCCCCAACCCTCAACCCATTGGTCCCTGTTCTCTCCGCCCTCACTGCCCCAGGATAAAACCCTAAGTCCTCCATTGTTCTGGGYTCTCTCCTTCCCTGACGATTCATGGAATAAACCTATTTTGTGGAACACGTAAGGAGAACCCCTCCGACTCTTTGCCTCAACTAAGTACGCGTTTGTGTGTGTGTTTGTGTGTGTGCACTGCCGAACGTGTCACGGCACCGCCGGACAAACGCCACGCTTTCAGGAAGACTGCAAGGGACCCCAAAACCCATCCAGGATTATTATTTTTTTTATTATTTACAACAAATGGCACATCAACGTGGGGCACCCTGAGGACAGTCTCTGAAGACGTGTGCATCCGGCGTCGCTGCTACCCCGAAGGAAGATCTACGTCTTATTAGGTCTTGCCTGAGAGGCGGCCGACAACCCTCCGAAGGCACCTAGGAGGTGACCGGAGGACCAGCCAGGAATTGAGGACCCCTCCGAGAGAGTTTTTTTTGACCCAGTTGGTGAGTGTGAAAAATATCGGGTCTTTTTTCTATCTTTTTGTTAATCCTTTTCCTCTCGGTGGTGGGAAGAGTTTTCTGGSTRYGATGGGTASTGGATTAACCYGTCCCCAGAGGGAGGTTTTTAACCAAASTGAGCGARYCCTTACTCRRGAARCTTTTCGTTTTTCGAAGGGAGACTTCAAATGTTTCGTTCTTTGGTTATTTAAATATTTTCCTAGTATTTCCTGTGATGTAGTTTTATTTGTCATTATCGTAGTATATCTTAAGGGTATTAGGAAATGTTCGGGTTCTGTTAATCCCCAGTTAAAAGACCCTTCCCCGCTTTCCTCTCCGTGTATTCCTCAACCATTTTCCTCGTCTCAGGAGAGACCTGGAGACGGATTCTGCCCAAGGGCACAGGGCTGCTACCGAGTCCCTGACGTCCCCCGGTCTCCCCGTCCCCTTCTCGAGATGGGCTTGATCACCCCATCTTGAGCTCTCCCCAAATCCTCTTACCTGTACCCACTTACCGGGTTTTGTCTCCCCCCGTTTTTACCCAAAATGGCGCCAACCATGTGGCGCCGGCCATTCCACCGCCTTGCAACCTCTCCCTTCCCTTCCCTGCGCACGTTACCGCATCGAGTCCCTCCTCCCACGCGTCGATGGGCATACCTGCATGGGACCCTTCCCCCTCCATCGGGAATCCCCTACTTTCCACAGACCCTGCCACCCCTTCCAATGTCCCCACCCTCTCCATCGGTGGCTCCGCCCCTGAGAACCAATCCTCTCCTGGTTCCCATGCTACCGAGACCAGAACGGAGTGTGGTTGCGGCCGGAAAGGCGCCATGTTGGCGTTCCCCGCCTCACAACACCAGACGACTCGGGTGAAAAGGGTGGAAAACCCCAGGCAAAAGAGGGGGAGGAAACGTAGGAAGAAGCGGGATCGTATTCCACAGCTAAAAAAGTGGAAGGTTTGTGGATGGGGGTGAAAAAACTATTTGGAAGAAAAAGTCACAGAGAATATATATCCAGTTGTTTGCGAAATGCCCGTGACGGAATTGCAAAACTTGCAAGGGATTGTTGCGGTCTGTGGTGTGCCCAGTGTGGAATTGTCCAAGTTGCCGGTACCACGACCGGCGACACTCAGGGTTCAGGAAACAGAACATCAAACAGTTTCGGGCAACAACATCAAATGCCAAGCCACACCGGAGCGTGAGAAATGCGAAACAAGCGGAGCGGCCGGCATTCAAACTTGCCGGGGCCAGGTGCCGACAGGCGCCGCCGCGGCTCCGCAGGATCCCACGGATCCCGGAGCAGCGGCAGGCATGCCCCCCCCGCTGTTCCTTTTCGGCGCAGGCGGAGACACGGCTGGCAAGTCACCGCACACACCCCCCCCGGACCTCGGGCTGGCGGCTCCTCCTCAGCCGCTCTCTGGACCTTACCGCCCTGTGGCGTCACCGTACGCCCTCGGGATCAGGCGAGGTTTTGGCAGGAGGTGAAAGCGAAGCTAGAGGACATGAGCGACCGCGCAAAAGCATGCCGCCGGCTGGTTCGTGAAGCCAGATCTCCCAGCCCTGAGGTGGCTGATGCCCTTGTGGACGCTGGGGAACAGGACGCAGCAGGTGCTGCCGACCCAGCAGGTGGACTTCAGGCTTTTCCCGTAATAGCTGGGTCTCCACACAACATGCATCAGGCTCTGCCATGGCAGGCTTTGCTAGAGCTCCGAGAGACAGTTGGCAAATACAGTCTGGGGCACATTGAGGTCATGCAACGTCTCAGAATCCTTGCTGCCTCCACATTAGTGCCTCATGACATCCGGTCTCTGGCTAGAGTGCTCTTTCCGCCTTTGCAATATGATGTATTTGAGATGAAATGGCAGCAGCTGGCACTTAGGACGGTAGAGCAGAATGCCACATTGGATCA
>JACAXG010000442.1:54917-126269 GCA_018881555.1 Amblyornis subalaris | reverse complement strand
CCCGAGCTGGGCAGCCCAGCAGGGGACAGATGTGGCCTCAGCAGTGCTGGGGACGAGGAGCAGGACAGGGACAGGAGAGGCCACCAGGACCCCAAAGGCACGGCCAGGCAGAGCCTGACACAGCAGCACCTCCTTCCTCCTCAGCCCTGGGTCCATTTCCGTGGGAGTTGCTGACACAAACCACATTTTCTCTCCCTGCTGGGGTTTGGAATTTGCCCAGGAGCCTCCTCCAGCTCCCCCTCACCCACAGGGATCGCCAGTCCTGGAGCCCCAGCTCAGGGAACAGCTCCAGACCACTAGGTCACTGCTAAACCCAGYCCAGACACCCCCAAAACTCCACATTGTCCAGCCAATGCGCCCMCCTGGCCTTTCCCAATGAACCCAGCAGGAATATTACTGGGAAATGGATAAAATCCAAGGCTCCCAGCTTGGTCCCTGCCCCACCCACCCCCAGGGCACAGGGACAGATGTGCTGGGCAGTGCCACAGCTGCTCTCCAGTGCTCCAGGTGGCATCCCAGGGATGTCCCCATCATCCCTTCTATTTCCATGGGGTCAAGCAGCTCGGCAGGGTCGGCTCAGTGTGGGTTTCTTTGCTCCTGCAGGTTTTCCCAGCCTGGAAACCGAGCAAGGAATGGTTGCACAGCCCATAATAGCGGCTGGGAAGAGTTAAAGTGTCCCAGGAGGAGCAGCAGCTTTGATTCATTTCTGCACATAAAAAGTTTCTAATTAGACTGAGCCTTATCTCGGGGCTGGAGCGAATTCCGGGCTCTGCCTTCGTCCTTGGAGTGCTCGGCAGCTCCGGCCGGATCAGGACAGGCAGGAGGACACTTCGGGGAACAAAAGCCATTGCCAGGAGCAGAAGGGACATTCCAGAGCTCGTTTGGAGCATCAGGAGCTCCAAGGACGGGCGGGAGTTAAAGCCTCTGGTGAGCAGACCTGACACAGCCACGAGCAGGTGAATTCCAGAGGTGACTTCCCGAGGTCCTGCCCACCTGGATTATCCCAGGAACGGCTGGAGGTCCATCCCCAGGAGCTGGGATAACACAGTCCCACAGGGATAGCACATTCCCGCAGCAAGGACTGGGAACCCTSCGTGACACCACCACCAGAGCCAGCAGCAGCTCCGGGTCAGCRCCGCATCCCGGCTCCCGGGAGTCTCCCAGGGAAGGGGAGGATGCTCCAGCACTTCYCTGAGGACAAACCAGCCCTCCCAGCACTCCAGCAGCACTGGGAATGTCCTGATGGAACAGCCCAGCAAAGGCTGCCTGTCCAGCCTTCCCACCTCGGAGATTCCACGCGTTCCTCCTGCACCCAGGGAGGCTCCGGTGSCGTGGTCCCACCCGGGCTGGCTGGGAAGCACTGGGAAGTASCGGGAAGCACTGGGARCACACCCAGCTCTCCCCTGGCTTTTACACAAGCCCCRGTTCGCAGCTCAGAGCGGAGGGGGCAGATACGGGACACGATTTTAAAGGAATGTCACAGCGTCCGAGAGGAGCCAAACTGTGGGATCAGGGCGGGGAGTGAAGGCTCCGGCGCTCAGAGCTATCCAAGGAATCTCCTGTCACAGGCTGTGGGATCACGGCAGGGAGCGAAGGCTCCGGCACTCAAAGGTATCCAAGGATGAGCCAATGCAGAGGCCGCTCCTCTCCCTGGATCCCGAACTCCTGGAAGGTGCTAACGAGGTGTAAAAGTTGGTTTAAAGAGCAAATTCCTGGGAAGAGCACGGCGAGAAACGGCGATCCCGACAGAGATGGAGAGGGAGCAAGGCTGCTGCAGGCACCGCGGCTGGAGCTGGGAATTATCCGAGGCTGGAAAAGGCCGTGCTGGGAGTGAGAGCTGCTCCTGCCCTGCCGCGGAGACATTTCCCTCCGGGGAACGGCCACGGATGGAAAACAAGCGGCAAACCCCCGGGATTTCGCGGCGGGAGGAGTTTCCCAGGGATTCGGCAGCGGGAGGACTTCCCAGRGATTMGGCAGCGGGAGGAGTTCCCAAGGATTCGGCAGCGGGAGGAGCTCCCAGCCCGTGCCCCCCGAGCGCGGGCGCTGCTCGGGACGGGAGGGACGGGCGGGAGCTCCACATCAAAGAGCAGCAAAATCCACGAGGCGAGCGCTGCTCCCGATGCGATTCCTTCCCTCCGCATCCTCTGTTCGCTTCCAGCCTCTCTCCGTAGCGATCCCACAGAGCTGTGGGTTATTCCAGCCGAATCCCAGTCCCCCGGCGCGGGGAGGGACCATTCCCACCCCGCGAGCGTCGGGAAGAGGCTTTTCCCGGCCGGCTGCTGCTGCACACTCGGGGGGAGCTGCAGGTGATGCTCCAGCAGCCAGGAGCGGCTGAGCGAACACATCCAAGGATTTATCCAAGGAAAGGAGCCAAACGTGGGAGTTGGAAAACCTCCCACTCCAGCACACGCTCGCTCATGTTTGCTGCCGACCCGGCTGGGTTCAGCCAGGGACAACATTTCAGGGAGATTTTGAGTGGGTAAATCTCCCCCGTGCTGAGTCCCGGAGCAGCAGGACACAGATCCTTCTCAGGGGGGAGCAAGGAAGGTTTTCCTTCACACATGGAGCAGCTCATCCCAAAAAGCAGTGCAGAAACCTTGTGTGACTCTCCCAAGAATCGTGGAATATCCTGATCTGGAAGGGACTCACCAGGATCACGCAGTCCAACCCCTGGCACRGACACCYCAACAATCCCACCCTGTCCCTGGGAGCGTTGCCCAAATATTCCTGAAGCTCTGGCAGCCTTGGGGCCGTGCCCATTCCYTGGGGAATTGTTCAGTGCCCACCACCCTCTGGGGGARGAACCTTTCCCTGATATCCAACCTGACCCTCCCCTGGCACAGCTCCAGCCGTTCCCTGGGGCCCTGTCCCGGTCCCACATCGGAGCTGCCCCTCCTGAGGAAGCTGCAGCTCACAAAGCCCACAGAAGTGCAGTCCCTCAARACGCAGTTTTGAAATTGCTTTCCGAAAGTGACGCTCCGAAGTCGCAGCTGCCGATAAATATTTTGGTTCCAGCCTTCCAGCCGTGTCACCCCTGCGGGAAAACAACGTTTGTCCTCGGCTCGGGGTCAGGGAACAGCACACGGGAAAGCCCAGGATCCCAAACACGCCTGGCTTTGCTCTGAGTGAGCCCGGGACGGGAATATTTCYAAGCTGCTGGATCAGGGACTTTGGAGATGTCCCTGGGTGCTGCCATCTGGTTCTGCTGAGAGACTGCTGCAGTTTTCTGGTGCTTTTCCGACCCTGTCTTTCCTCGGCCTCCTCCAGCASCAAGTTCCTCACTTTCACTTGGAATCCCAGAATCCCAGAATGGTTTGKGTTGGAAGGACCTCAAAGCTCATCCAGTCCCAACCCCTGCCATGGGCAGGGACACCTYCCACTATCCCAGGGTGCTCCAAGCCGCATCCAGCCTGGCCCTGGACACTTCCAGGGATGGGGCAGCCACAGCTTCTCTGGGAAATCCATTCCACAGGGAAGAATTTCTTCCCAATATCCCACCTAAACCTTCTCTCACTTTCTGCTGTGTGAGGATCAACTTCATTTCCTCTGCACTGTCCTCCTGCATTCGAGTGCACATCATTCTGGTCCTGTGGGATTTGGGGAAATCCGTGGAATTTTGGGGGAATGGCAGCTCTGCCTTCACCCCCTCGTGGTGTCAGAAACCTCAGGCACATCCCCCTTCTTCCCACCTTCTCCTCAAACTGGAATCTGGGTCTCTTCGGCTCCTCAGGCAGCTGCTCCRGCCCCGTTCTGTTCCCAGGAGGAGCCGGGATGGGGAAGGACAGGGGGGATTTTCCACGTGAAGGAGCTGATCCGACACATCGGGTGAGACCCAGGGGTCATAAATTACAGGAGAGGCCAACGATTCCCAGGCTGGCAGCCCCGGGAGCACAAAGGCGGSCGGGATGGGGCGGTCCGAGCCCCCCCTGCCCTCCGCCCCCGCGGCGGATCGGGATTTGCAGCCTCCCGAGCCCGGCTCAGGGCTCCGCACTTCAGGGAAGCGCCGGCGCTCGTTTCTGAGCCCGATTTCACGGGCTGAATTCCTCCCCGAAAAACGCTTTGCCTGGGATTTCACACGAGTTATCCAYGGCCGGAGCGGAGTCCGGGAGAACGGGAGCGGGAAGGAGGGGAGAGGAGGGATGGGAGAGGAGGGATGAGAGAGGAAAAAGGAGGGATGAGAGAGAACGAATGAGAGAGGACAGAGGAGAGAAGGAAAGAGGAGAGAAGAGAGGAGAGATGAAAAAGAAGAGAGAAAAGAAAGGAACAAATGAGAGGAAAGGAGAGAGGAAAGAGAAGAAAAAAGAGAGAGAGGAGAAAGAGGAGGGAGAGGGTTTCTTTTCCAAGAAATTCTCTGCAAACGCCTTGGCATTTATCGCTCTTGGGAGAGCAATTCCTGATGGCCAAGGATGGGATCAGCCCAGGGAGAGAGAATCATCCTGATCCCACGGATTTCAGGACAGCAGGGTGTGTGCTGCCCTCACCACGGGAGAGTGAAACTGGGAGCGCAGCAAGAGGAACTGGTGCATTCCTGGTGCTCCTAAGGATCCAGCCCATCCCTGAGTCCGGGTCTCACGGAGCCCATTCCCTGGTGGAAATCGGATCATTTGGGGATCTTTGCCAGGACCTTCTCTCCAAAGCAGATTTTCCAGCCTTTAAACCCCATCCCTGGCAGTGTCCAAGGCCAGGCTGGACAGGGCTTGGAGCAGCCTGGGATAGAGGAGGRTGTCCCTGCCCATGGGGATGAGCTTTAAGGTTCTTTCCAACCCAAACCATTCTGGGATTCTAAATTGTACTTGTGGCTATTTCCTCTGACGTTCCCAAAAGGACTTTCGGGAGTGGGAGCTCCACAGCTGGATGCACCTGACGGGGATGGACACCAAGACAATTCCTCTCCCTGCCCTCATCCCGGATTTCCTTGCAGAAATCCCTCTGTCCTCAGCCACCAGCTCAGACTCATCCTTTGTGTTTCAGCATCCTCCCTGAACTTTCTCTCCCACACAACACCCCCCACCCTGGGAATGGGAGTGCCGTTTTCCCGAAGGGAATTTTGCCTTTTCCCAGCCCGAAAGGAGCACCCAGCCCAGGCCAGGTGACCCCGCAGAGCTCGGTGGTTGCTGCCACTTCCTTTTTTACGGATTCTCCGGCTTTTCTCACAAGAAATCAGCCCTGCAGCCATCGCCCCCCACGCCACCGCTGCTAATTGATAATTAGAGTCTCCATGAGAGCCCATTGCTAATTAGAGTCTGGGAATGAGGTGGGAGCGGCTCTGCTGGAGTCTCCCTGATTTACCAGGGATCACAGGGAAAGAAAGGCCCAGGAATGGTGGGAATGAGGCAGGAGTGTGTGACACCTTCCCAAGCCCTTCCCAGTGCCTCCTGCCAGGGGTTTTCCAGGTCTTTGCCTCCCCCAGCTCATCTCTCCAGCCTCTCCCAGTGGGGCTGGCCGTTCACTCCCACCTCATTCCTGATCTCTCCACCGATCCCTCCCACTTTCCAACCCTTTTCTTCTCATCCCGGTGCTGCTCATTTTCCCGGCATCCTTCGGAGCAGGACCCTGCTGGAAGCATTTTGGGGATCCCAGCACAGCCTATTCAAGAATTGCTCCCCTCTGCCACACCCGAGCACTCGGCTGCCTCTTCCCGGGAATCACGGGCAGCCATTGGCCTTTTCCTGCCTTTTAGGGGGATTATGTGGCACAAAAAATCTTCCCAAGTCTTTCCTGGCGGATAATTCCAGAGTGTTCCACCCTCCAGCACCGTCTGTAACTGAGCAGCCTCATCCCTGCCTTTGTTAAGGAGTGTGGAGCAGGAAACCAGCCCCGAGGATTTACCACCCCCCATTTCCATCCCTGGATCCATGATCCTTGCTSCAGGCTCCTCAGGTTGGAGCACCTCCTGGGATGAAGGTTAATTCCAGCCTGGGAAACTCCGGATTTGCTTCCAGAACCAACAACGACGCAAGGAATCACTCCATGGGCCCATCTTCCCTAATGGCTCTGTTGACAGGGAGGAATTCCCTCCCTATATCCCATCTAACCCTGCCCTCTGGCAGTTCAAAACCACATCAGAGTTAAAGATCTGGAAAACCTTGGACAGGTTGAAGTCACAGAATCAAAGAATCCCAGAATGGTTKGGATTGGATGGGACCTTAAAGCCCATCCCATTCCAACCCCCAGCCCTGGGCAGGGACAATTCCCAGGATTTTGTGTGACTGAACCTGTGCTGCTCCCTCACCCATGGACACCCCAGGCTGCTCTCGCTGGAAATGTAGAAGTCTGGAAATTTTAAAGTGGCTGAGGGAGCTGGGGGGGCTCAGCCTGGAGAAAAGCAGGCTCAGGGGGGACCTTCTGGCTCTGCACAACTCCTGACAGGAGGGGGCAGCCAGGGGGGGTTGGGCTCTGCTCCCAGGGAACAGGGACAGGAGGAGAGGGAACAGCCTCAAGCTGTGCCAGGGGAGGGTCAGGTAGGACATCAGGAGGAATTTCTCCCTGGAAAGGGTGGTCAGGCACTGGAAGGGGCTGCCCAGGGAGGTTTGGAGTGCCCAACCCTGGAGGTGTCCAAGGAATTCCTGGATGTGGCACTCAGTGCTCTGGGCTGGGGACAAGGTGAGGATTGGGCACAGCTTGGACTTGATGGTCTTGGAGGTCTTTTCCAACCTCAGTGATTCCATAATTCCATCCTGGGCTGAGCTTTCTGGACCCTGATTTCGGCTGCGAGCTCGTTTTGAACACGCTCTGCTTCCAGCCCTGGGGCTCACGGGAAGGTGGATCCATGAAGAGATGGGAAGGGATCACCTCCATCCCCTCTCCCACTTCCCACCTGGTGGGAAATTCCAAGGAATCTCCTCTCTCTCAGTGTTTGCTCCACTCCCTTCCCTTCACCCAGAGCTGGGCACTGCCCCATCCTTTCCAGAGCAGCCATTCCTGCCCTCCTCGCCAGAATTCCCGTTCCTCCTGCAGCCATTCCCTGCCAGCTGCGGCAGACTCCATCCACTCCCCGTGCTTCCTTTGAATCCGGCTTCCCACGGATCTGAATTGGCTGCAATCTGCCATTCTGCAGGAGCATCATGGGACCCTCTTCAGCTCCTCGCATTCAGCCCCTCATTTGGCTCTCCTGAATCATTTTTATCCCTACAAATATCCCAGCTCCCTATTCAGAGCCTTTCCCCGAGTGCTGAGAGCAGCCTGGATGCCACCACAGCCCCTGCTCGCTGCCTCTGCCTCCAGACATTGATCCGTGGGCCTGCCCCTTCATCCCCCAAAAATCACCGTTCCGTAGGTCCTGGATGTGGGAATTCACTCAAAACGTGCCAGGGGGGCTGCTCCGTCCCTGGGAGYGTCCCAGGCCAGGCTGGACGGGGCTTGGAGCAGCCTGGGACAGTGCCCACTCTGCCCAGGGGGAGGATGGAATGAGCTTTAAGGTCCTTTCCCACCCAAACCATTCCATGATTCCATGATTTTCCAAGAGCACTGACTCTCCACCACCCCAACCCCTGCTCACACCTCAGGAAGTTTGGATCCACCCTGACCTTCCACTTTTCTCTCTAGGAATAAAAAACAAGCTCCAAACAAAACTCTTCCCCCACAGATCCTCATTCCAGCAGCCAGCGAGGTTTTCCACGCCGTCGTTTCCGACAGCTCGGGGCTGTTTGAACACCAACTCTGCTTCCTAAACCAGGCCAGGACTCCCTGAAATCCCATCCCTGCGTCCCACAAAGGCTGGTTCGGGCAGGAAAGCCCAAATCCGTGGGTGGATAAAGAGCCTCACCCCTGGGTGCCTCCCCCTGGCCGTGGGGGATTGTCCAGCCCTGGAGGAGCCCCCAGCCCCGGGGGGGCTCAAAGCCACCTCAGTGTGGCACTTGGGGACATGGATCAGTGGTGGCCTTGGCTGGGGTGGCCTCGGTGACCTCCGAGGGCTTTTCCAACCTCAGTGATTCCATGATTGCTCCAAACACTTGGGTTTGAGGGTCCCCCCAGCCCGTGTYCCCTGCACAGGGACACAGGGAGCACCAGGAACCCTTTTGGGCTCTGTCCTCCCCCTGCTCCTGCTCCTCACACCTCAGCGCTGGATTCTCCCTGAAAATTGGCTACAAAAGGACTTTTAACCTCTATTTACAGGGTCAGGAAAGGAACCAAACGTCCCTGGGAGCAGGGGAGGCTCAGCCCGGTGTCCCTGCGGGGTCACTCCATCCTTCAGCCTCAATCCAGGAGCAATTCCTGCTCCCAGAGCCCCTCCTGCAGCTGCCAACCCCCGGGAAGGCGCCAGCCCCTCGATCCCGCCGGGATCTCCGGGTGCCATCCCCACCCCTGCCCGCTCCTCCGCTCCCGCCAGCTGCTCCAGGTGTTCGTCCCGAGCCCCTGCAGCACATCTGGGACGGCAGAGGGCACGGAATGCCGGCTCCAGGCCTCCCCAGGATGCCTTTAAATATTCTCCACGGCAGAGCCGAGGRTTTCACTGATTTAGCTGCTCCCTTTAATTTCCTTTTAACCGGCTCCCTCTTTTTATGTCGTTTGAAGACGTCTGCAGATTCCTGCTGCTGCAGTCAACTTCTCTTGGCTCTTTCCCCTCCCGAGGAGGYTGGATTTGAGTACATTAGACTCAGTATATATATTAAAAAAAAAAGCATCCCTTTGATAGTGATATATTGATCCAGGCTCTGTTTATTACCTGGGATAAATCAAAAGTTACTTCTCCCTGTRAGGGCTTTCCCCAGCTGCCTCACGAGTTGTCATTTATGGTGTTTAAAACTCATTTTCTCCCCCCTCCCAGAAGCTCCTCCAGCCTCAAATTTCGCCCTGTTGTTCAAGGCATTTTCCCCGGAATAACAAAAATCTCATTTTCGGAGCTGAGGGTTGCAAACCTGGATCTATAAAACGTCGATGTTTCATGGATTAAACCAGTTTAACCAAGGATTTTGCTTAGGACAYGCTCAGGGAAGAACCGGGGGTTCCTGGGATGGAGTTACCTCTAAACAAGGTTCTGAATTCTGCCCTGAAGTTTGAGAGTTACCAAGGAGAAAGTTCTGCTGCATTTATCTTTTTTCCTGTTAATTTTTCYGCCAGCTTTTCAAAGCCCATTTTCTTTTGGACTGGAATTTTTTCTCGTTCTGTTTGTAGCTATTTCCATGCTCTGTTTTGACATCACATGGGTTTATATCAAATACACTATTAATTGGGATGGATTTCGCTCCTTTGCAAAAATGAGACCCTCCAGAATCAATTCCCACATTATTTGCAGTATTTTTTACCTCAAATCTCTGCAAACCACTGCTCCCAYCGGGATGGGACCACGGCAGGGCTCGGAGCCATCAAAGCTCTGCGGTTTCTGTCCCACCAGGGAAAACTCTGCCTGCCCCCAAAGGAGCAAATTTCCAGCCAGGAGCTGGAGTCAGCTCCGAGCTGCAAGCCAGGAGCTCATAAATGTCAGCGAGCCTGCCCTGAGTGGATTAGAAATGTCCATTTGGATCTTGGCCGGCAGCCTGAGCAGCCCCGACACCGCTCCCAGCTCCCGCCGGACGTGGATGGACTGTGGGAAAAGTCCTTCTGGGAATTTTAAATCTACCTGAGTGGGCCCAGCTGCCTCAGGGAGTCACTGCGATGGTCAGGACCTTCTGACCATCCCAGGGATTCTCTGGCACTGGCTCCCGCCCCAGTCCCTGCTGCCCTCCACACTCCAGACCTGCTCCCGGAGATGCTTTGCCGAGGCACTTGGGTGCCAGGGCTAAGTAAGCCCTTAATGCTCTTAGAAATTCAACTGTCAGAGGAGATAAAGGTTATCTGATACCCCAGTGACCTCCAAGCCTTGCCTGGTCACTGTGTCTGGGAGCAGCCCCATCCATCACTTGTTCCTCAGTGGCTCCTGCCGCCTTCAGCCTCCCTAAAGCRTCGAATCACCAGCACCACGCTCCGGCCGCCCTGTCCCCCGCCCCAGGGGCAGCAGGTTTGGGTGCAAACGTCGGCTGTGGCCAGGCTGGTTACTCCTGTGCCCACGCAGGACGTGGCACTGCCCAGCGTGAGGTCTGGGAGTCACAGGAACAAAGCTCTGGGAAGCCCGAGAGGGAGGGGAGGGAGGGAAGGTGCGGAGGAGTCGGGCTGGACCCACCACACAGCCCTGCTGGAGCCGGGGCTCTGCGCTCAGCCCTGCTCCTGTGCGCTCGGCTGTGCCAGCCGCGAGTGAAYCCCGCGGGGTGGAAAGGGGTTCCAGGGAGATGAGAGCCCCTAAAGGAGAGCCCGGCTCTGGGAGGAATCCCCCAGCACCAGCAGCAGGTTCTGGTTCCTGACTCACAGCAACGTGACTCAGGAGGAGCCACCAAACCTCGACAGAAGCAAATCAAGGACAAGATATTTCTGTCCAGAATAATTCTGTAAAATCAGCTGGGCTGCGAGTTCAGGAGCTCGATAAGAGCTGCGCCGGTCTGGAACCGGCAGCACAAACAGGCGGGCACAAAGGTGCGGAGTGGCCTTGATAGGGAAGGAGGTACGAAAGTCGAGTAAACACCGAAACATCTGGCTGGCAGCTCCAGCGGGCTGCGGAGAGCAGCCGAATGCCCAGATGGAATCACGCTCCCTGTCCCCCGGGGCTGCGGGRAAGTCCAAGCTCCCTGCTCGGCACAGAGGGATCAAAATGCCAGGAGGCTCCAGCAACGAGGTGCCAACAACGATGGGAATTGGGGACAGGAACCGCCCCCACGCCAACGCGTGGCACGGCGGGACACGGCTCGGAGCAGCTCCACGTCCCACACGCTCCTCGGAGCAAGCAGGAGGGGGGAGGCCACTCTTGGCTCGGTTTTCAGTGGAATTCGGGAACGAAAGTCACCGGATGCTGCGGAAGAGCAGCCCCTGCTCTGCTCAGCTCAGCTCAGCGCGGGGAATCCGGGACCGAGGAGTGACACCAGACAGGAGCGAACACTCCAACCCAGCGTGGGGCTAATGAAGGGGCTGGTGAAGAGCAGAATCAGCCAAGGTATAAAAACAAACAGGGCTGAGCACGCCGGAGAGGCAGCAGGAGCACGGGAGGCCCTCGGAGCGGCAGAGGTTAAAGGAAGCGATTCTGGGCGGCGAGGATCTCGCAGGGATGCTGGAAGCCTCTGTTCCTTCCGTCTCCCACAGCTTCCCTGGAGATTTCTGCGCCTTTGCAGAGCCTCCAGGGAGATGCCATCCATGCCTGGGGTGGCAGCAAACATGGTTGTTTAAAGGGAAACACATTATCGAGCCCATTTGATGACTTGGAAGGCTTCATTCCGAGCTCCAACCTCGATGCCAGAGGCAGCAGCCACTGGAGGGACTGCAGGAGCTTCTGGCCTGATCCTAAAAGTCAGGAGACGGGAGGCAGGACAACAGGAAGGGCCAAATTCAGATAATCCGAGAGGAAATTCTCGGGAGCTGTGATGTGAGAATGGTCAAACGGACGCGATTTCAGAGATCTGGGGGAGTGCGGGGGGAAGATCACACCTGCCATCACCCAGGTATTTTGGGAAGTGTTTTAGCTCCACATTCCAGCTGGGCCTGGGTGGAAAATGAACCCCAGGGTGGTTAATCCTTCCACTGCAGCACTAATGTCAGCGCAGCCAGGACAGGGCGCTGGGAGGGTTCCTCACACCGAGGGCAGCAGGAGGCCACTGGGACATGGTGGCTTCTGCCCAGGGGTGCTGTCCCTCCAGGAAAACACCCCAAGGTGCATTCCCACACCTGGCACAGCTCTTTCCACCCGGSTGAGGGATGCTCCAGGTGTGGGAGGGTCTGGAGGGCCGGGACAGCCCCGTTCCAGGGATCCACGTGCTCCCAGAGAGCCAGGAGGTGACAGGGCTGTGACTCCAGCACCCACCTGTGCTGTCACCCCGAGAGAGGACCAGGGACACCGAGGCCAGCGGGGGCTCGGGAAACGGGAGCCGAGGAGGTCCATCCTGCCCGGGAACGGCAGAGCGGATGCGTGCGGGGCCGTTCCCGTTCCCGGGGGCTCCGGGACGCCTCGGCAGAGCGGCTGCGTGACACCGGCTCCCCCGGCTCGTTCCCGCTCGGTGCCAGATGCTCCGGGGCTGAATCACAGGGATTTGTTGTGGCGAGCGTCGCCTCGGCACCTGCTGCACGCTGAACACCTCCTCTCCCTCCTCTTCCTCCTCTCCCTCTGCCTCCACCGCCCTGCCCGAGTGACGGGGAGTGGGTGCTGCACCCACAGGGGTCGGGGACAGCCGCCCGCGGGCGCCGGGCTCCTGCAGGAGGAAGGGAAAGGGTTAAAAGCCCCGCGTGGAGCCCCCGGGGTGTGGCAGGGAGAGGGRACAGGCTGGGGGGGCTCAGGAAGGGGGCTCAGAGCTCAGGCAGGCACAGCCCCCCGGGACGCGACTCCCACGCACCCTCCTCGGGCACAGACATCCCAGGGAGGCTGCGGGATCACAGAAAGCCCCAAGAGCCCCAGTGTCACCCCRAACCCCATTTTCCAGAGGAAACTGCCCCCCTCCCAGTCCTGCGTGCGGTGCCAGGAGCCACCCCCACCCCTGGGAGCCTGACCCACCTCGGCCCCCATCCCACGGGACCTTCTCCAGCTTCCCCTCCCCGCTCGTGCCTCGAGGAGCCGTGCTTGGATTCMCCCTGCTCCTGGGGGAGAGACCTCGTGCTGCTCTCACATCCCAGGGCTTCCGGAGCCATCCTCCAACGGGAGAAGGMGCCAAAGGCTGGGAAGAGCCTCCCGTGGCCCGTCCTGTCCCCAAACCCGCCCCACGGCGCCGTAGCACCGGCACCGTCACCTCCAGGGCCACGTCCAGACACACGGGATGGAGCCGGAGGCAGCGCGGGGATCGGCTGTGACCGGCACCAAGCTGTTCCTCCCACGGGCGCTTCCCACGGGAATTGTGACTAAGGGAGACCTCCCTCTCACACAGCTTTGGTGCAGGAGCCTCGGAGCAGCTCCTCAGGAACGCACGTGAGGAGTTTGGGCTGACGTGGGGAAAGGCTGCAATGAACGCTCCAGCAAAAGGGGTTAATTCTCCTCTGGGAATGCTTCCCCAGAGCCCCGAAATCCTCCAGAGCTGGAAATGCCTGGGCTGGCGTGAGCGGGAGCTCGGGGGGATCATCTGATGGATGAGAGCATGGATGGATGAGGGTGGATAAAGGAGTTGCCTGGGAGATGCCAGGGCACAGCCAGGGCTGGACAGTGACTTTTAGGGACYGGAACAAAACAGGCTCCACCCCAAACGTGGTCCAGCTGCAAGGATCAGATGTGGGAATGGGTGGTACAGGCTGCAGAGACAGGGACGGGCTGGGCCACCGTGGTGAGCGCAGGTCACAGCCTGGCACAGGTGACACCCCAGTATGGGCGATACCCCAATATGGGTGACATCCCAACGTGGGTGACATTCTAGCGAGGGTGACATCCCAGCACGGGTGACATCCTAGCACGGGTGATAGCACAGGTGACATCTCCGCACAGGTGACACCTCAGCATGCGTGCCACCCCAACATGGGTGACTTCAGCACGGGTGACATTCCAGCATCTCCGGTGCCACCCCRGCATCTGTGCCCCAGCGCCTCTCCCCTGCCGAGGGGCTCCATCCCCYCAGCCGGGCACTGCCTGGGGCGGCCCCGCCGAGCGATCCGGCCCTGCCCGGGGACACCGSCGGGACGATGCGACCCGAGGAGGGTGGACCCAGCCCGGAGGAGCYCGGCGGGTCCGGCCGATGCTTCGCGGCGGGGCCGGTCCCGCTCCCGGCCCCAGACCGGCGCGACCCTCGGCCGCGGCGGGAGCGCGCGGCCGGGGATCCGGGCCGGGACGACACCCTCGGGGGTGGCTCGGCGCGGGGGCGGGACGGGGCCCATCGGGGCCGCGGGGACAATGGGGACCCCCCGGTCCCCCCGCCCCCCGCGCCGCCGCCGCCGCCCCGCGCGCACCTGCCTCCCGCGGGGAGCCGCGCATGCGGCGCGCACCACCGCGCCTCGGGGCGCGGGGGGGGCCGGCGGCCGGAGCGGGCGTGTTTACACGGGGGCCGAGGGGGGCGGCATCGGCGCGGCCCCCCCGCCCCCCCCCGGCACGAATGGTCTCTTCCTCGCGCTCTATTTAATCCCCGCCGCTGCCGCACCGCCGGCTCCAGAGCGGAGGGAGCAGCGCCCGCCGCCCGCGCTGCGGCTCGGTCGCGCCGGCCCCGCGGGCTCCCGCCGCCGCCACCATGCAGCCCCCCGCCCTCGGCATCCTGCTGCTCGTCGCCTGCCTCGGCGGCGCCCGGGGAAACCTCTCTCGCGACGGTGAGTAGCGGCACGGCTGCCGGGAGAAACCCCCCCCCCCCCCACCACGGCGCGCCGCCGCGGCCGGGGCTGCGGGGAAGCGAGCGACAGGTGCGGGGGGCGGCGGCGAGCGGGGCCGTTATGTGGGTCAGGCAGGTGCCGCCCGCCCCGCCCCGCCCGGCCCTCGGGGCCCGCCCCGCCGCCGGCTGCGGGTGCGGCTCCCGCGGCCCCGGGCGGCCGGCGGGGCTCAAGGTCACGGCGGCGCCGGTGCCGCCCGTCCTGCCCTGTCCCGTGCCCCCCTCGGCGCGGACCGCCCGGGGCGGGGCCGGGGCCGGGGCGGCGGAAGGTTCCAGACAGGCCCCGGCGGGCGGCGGCGCGCGGCCCCTCCCGGCGCTGCCCGCGGAGAGGGGGGGGCGGATGGAGAGTCCCCGGTGCGGCGGGGCCGCCCCGCCGGGAGGGTGCCGGGGCTCGGCGGTGGCGCGCGGAGCGGTGACGGACACCGCCGAGGGGCGGATGGAGCCCCGGGGGAGCGGCGGTGACATCCCCGCCGCGGCCGGGGCGGGTGCCCGGTGCCCCCGGCGGGAGCCGCCTCCCCGGGATGCGCGGGGGGCTCGGCAGCGGCGGCCGCTCCCCGTCCCGCCGGGATCCCGCCGGGACGTGCGGGGCATCCGGCGGCCGTCGGGCGCGGCKGTGCCCCGGCTCGCCAGACAAAGGGGGTTCGCCCGCCGGCGACAGTCGCGACAGGCGCGGAGCGGCTGTGATTTCGGTCGGGGCTCGCCGGTGGCAGCGCCGTGTCCCCGTCGCCGTGGGGCTGCGGGTCCCTGCGGGGTGGCCGGCGGAGGCTCGGACCCGCCGTCCCTGTCTGGCTGCTGGCGGCTGCGTTTGCCGTGTCGGGACTCGCCTGTCGTGACAGAATCCGTGCTGCGTGTGTTTGGGTGGGGAGAGGCGGCAGCTGGCCAGGGGCTGGGCTGTCCCCGCTGTGTTGTGGTCTGGGGGGGTCTAACGGTGCGTCCGGTCTCCATCCACATCCCTGGCGCCCCTCGGGAGGAGGGAGGGGATTCTGGAATGGGATCGAGGGTCCCCGGGGGCTATGCCGTGGGAATGTGGCACGGTGGGGACAAGGGCTGAGCCCCCAGCCCCCACTGCTCCCCCGCACCCATCTCTGGTGCTGTCACAGGCTCTGGGGGCTGGTGGCTGCGTTCCCATCCACGAATCCCGGGATTTGTTCTGGTTTTGGCCACGGTCCTCCCACGGGCACCGAAAGAGTCACTTGGGTGTGGGTGACGCTCAGCCCCACGGCGTGGGGACATCCTGGCAGCCCCAGCGTGGGGATGCTCAGCCCGTGGGTCTGGGGGTGGCTGAGCTCCCCGGGGAGCGCTCCCGGGAGGGGGGTGGCTGTGACCCGGAGCTGTCCCGGGGCAGGACACAGCCTGGATGATGACACTGCAAGATTTCCTCCCGGGATGCCCTTCTGCTGTGGCCCAGCCCTGGCCACCAGTGCCAGGCTCACTATGGTCCAGCACAGCCAGGCAAACAGACCCCGAAAACCCTTTGGGAGCAGAGATGGATGGCTGGGAGATGCTTGGGAAGAAGTTGCTGTTGTGTCTTCGTGGTTGATTCCTCATCCTGGTGCCCCTCAGCCATCCCAGCGTGGCTCAGAGCACATCCCCTCCCTGGCACCTGTCCTGGGGCTGGATGCTGTCTCCTCCTTGGAGAACATTCCTCCGGCGCTGCCGATGGCAAAGCCACAACCACGGCGGGGTCTGGCGGAGCCCCTGGAAGCCACCCAGGCACTGGGAGCACCGGTCCTTCACAAGAGGGCCCTGTCTGTGCTCTTGGCTGCCGTTGTGCTGCTGTCGGCACATTTGGGTGTTTGGGCTGGTGCGTGGTTGTCCTTGTGTGAGGATCATTCTCTCTCCGGGGTTATTCCACTCGGGAGTTGTGTAACCCTTTTGTTTGGACAGCGCCCTGCTGGTGCCCCACGGGAGGCCACCACGGGCCAAAACCAGATGACTTTGGGGCTGTTTTTCCCTGGGGCACTGGAGGACATCGTGAGGTGATGACATCGAGATGAAGGCTTTGCAGAGAGGCAGGCTTGGGACACTGTCCCTGTCCTGCAGGGTGGCTTCATCTCTCTGGAGCTGCTGGAGGTGTCTGCTTGGCCAGGCCACCCAGGAGAAGCTGCCCTTGTCCTGGGGAGATGCCCTGTGCTTCCAGCTGCTGTCCTGGCTGGAAGCAGCCCCCTACCCTGTCCTGCCTGCGTGGGATGGGGTCTGGTGATGGGAGCACCAGGCTGGGAGTGGGGTTGGACTCCCACAGGGATTTTGCCCTCTCCAGCCCCCCAGCAGGTGACATCTGCAGGTCCTGCTCCCTCTGGGGAGGTGTCAGCACTGGAATGCTGGAGGCTGGAGCAGGGAGATCCCAGGGGCACAGTGGGGTGATGGGAGCTCCGGCGTTGTCTGGAGCAACAGAATCCTTTGATTGCTGCTTTCCACGGCGCTTTTCCCCAAGGAATGTGCGCGAGAGCCCCGCTCCCAGTGCCATTAGGGCTCGCCATATGCTCCCGGTGCCTGTGCCAGCACCAGCCCTTGGCTCTGGAGCCGAGGAAGCAGTAACACCCTCGGTGAGGCACGAAAGGAAGGGAGGGCGACCTCTCTGCATCGCTCACTACCTGCTTGGCCTGATTTTGGATGACTCGGATCAGCTGCCTGGGGGAAACGAGCTGTTCCAGGGCCGGGATCAACACTCAGCCGGAGGAGAGGGGAGGGAGCAGAGCATCYCTGTGCAGGCAGCCGGACGGAGAGCGCGGAATCCAGCACTCAGCTGTCTGGCACAACGCGTTAGGCTCAACAGGCGAGGCCGGATTTTAGGACAAAGCCCGGGATCAGGCGCTGCAGAGGTGCCCCCGCGTGCCCAGACGGTGAGGGATGTGCTGGCACCGCTGCTGGGGGACAGGAATTTCACCACTCTTCTCACAATGCCTTGGCTTTGGCATGGCCCATGCTGTTTGCTGGGATTGTGATGGCCTGGCCTGCTGGCAGGAGGAGAAATCCCAATGGAATGGAATGGGAATGGGGCGACGCTGCCCGAGCACGAGCTGAGCATCCCGAGGTGTGGGGACCCTTCCTCCTCTGGAAGGTGGCGGAGGGAAAAGCGCCCTGTTTGCCCAGGATTCCCTGCCTGGGAGGTCTCCTGCCTGTGAGACGCTGCCTCTTCTCCCTCTGCCTGACGTTCTCGCCTCTCCAGGGGTGTTGGAATCGCCGGAGGAGCCGGGGGCGGCTACATCTGGGGAGTCACCCCGGCGCTGGCACGGCCGCGCGCAGCCAGATGGAGGGAGCTGCGGCAGAGCTGTTCCTGTTTGCTTTCCCTGGGTTGGTTTCTCACCTCGTTTTACCCCAATCCGGGGTGTCTCGTGCCCATCCAGGTCCCTGCAGGAGAGGAGCAGTGGCAGGGAGGGAGTGGGGCAGGATGTGGACACGTGTCCGAGGCGGTTTTGGGGGCAGTCTTGGAGCTTGGCGGGCTCTGCTCGTGCTGCTGGGCTTGTTCTCCTGGGCCCAACTGTGCCAGTGTTCGGCCTGGCACCACCTGCCCAGCCTGGGCTCCACCTGAGCCACTCTCCAGGCTGCTTTTCCAGCCCTGGTGATGGCTTGGCCGTGCAGGTCACCAGCGCTGGTCCTGCGCAGATTGAGCGGAGTCCTTGTTGCTTTGGCTCTTCAGTGGCTCCACGGGCTCTCAGAGGTGCTGCCAGCGCTGTAACACCCCCACAGTCAGATGGAGCTGCTCCTCCTCCTCCCAATTACTGGGTCAGCTCAGCTTGAACCATCTGGTCCAGTTCTGTCCCCTCTGCTCTTGGCCGGGCACGGGCAGCCCGGAGCAGCAGAGCATCATCGGGTGCTGATGGTGGGGTGGGAGTGACCTCCCTGGTGCCCCTGCTCCTCCACCCGCCTGTGAGGGGCTGAGATTCTCCATCTCCTTCCCAGAGAGCTCCTCTTTCACCGGGGCTGTCCCGGGGGGAGGATGAGCAGCCAGGCGGAGTCGGAGGCAGGAACGCTCCGCGCTGTGTTTGGGCAGCCCCGGTGCCAGCAGCACCAGCCCAGACAGCCCAAACGCCGCCGGTGACAGCGGAGGGAGGCGGGGAAGCCAAGGCCGTGGGGAGGGCCGGGCAGGAATGTGCTTATCCATTCCAGTCACCTGCCTGGCGTCACGCTCCGCCTGCGCCGGGATGCGGCCGAGGGCGCAGGGACCGCGGGCAGGTGTCGGATGCTGCGGCTCCCGCGGGGGCTCTGCGGCGGCTCGGCCGTGCTGGAGGGTGCCAGGGCTGCCTGTGGAGCCGGCAGCAGCGGCAGCAGCAGCGTTCCCCGGGAGTTCGGCCGGGCAGCAGCAGAGCTGCGAGCTCCCCGTGTTCCTGCAGCGTCCCGGGAGCTGCCCCGTCCTCGGGTGATGCTCCAGGCGCTGCTGCAGCTGCAGATGCTTTTCCTCGCCTACAGCTCCTCAAACGGTGCTCGCTGGCAAGCCCAGCTTTTCCAGGCTGTGATTTCCAGGGAAATGAGTTCTGACACTGCTGGTCCGAGTGGCCACTGGCACGGAGAGCAGCGGGTCCCTGGGCCAGGTGCTGCTCGGGAGGCAGGACTTGCTGGGACCCCCACGCACCCTGGGGACCTGTTTCCCAGAGCTGGGATGTTTTGGGGTGTCTGTACTGGTGCTGTGCCCAGTTACAGCTCCTCGTTCTGCCTCCTGCTGCCATCAGGCTCCTGCTGTGCTGTTCCCAGTCTGTGGAAGCCATGGGGAGATGGATACAGAGGTGCTCCCGATGGCTGCAGCTGCTCGGAGCTTCTCTGAACATCTGAACGCCCTCACCCTCATGGCACTCCTGGAGGCTCCATTTTGCCTCTGCACATCTCACCAGCTTTGGGTTCTGGCTTTGTTTTGGTCTCCCTGTGATTCTGGGGACTCCAAAAGGCACAAACACGCAGCAGCAGCAGCAGAGGTGACCTGCTGGGCCACAGCTGATGCTGAGCACATTCCTGGGCATCCTTTGGAATGTGGGGAGTCTCCACTGCACCAGGACCCCAGGGAACGGCTGGAGCTGTGCCACGGGAGGTTTAGGTTGGATATCAGGGAAAAGTTCTTCCCCCAGAGGGTGGTTGAGCACTGAACATACTCCCCAGGGAATGRTCCCGGCCCCAAGGCCGCCGGAGCTCCAGGAGCGTTTGGACAACGCTCTCAGGGATGCACGGGGCGGGATTGTTGGGGTGTCTGTGCGGGGCCAGGGGTTGGAGTCTGCTCCTCGTGGGTCCCTTCCAGCTCYGGCTCTTCCACGATTCTATTTCTGGGAGGTCGGGAGGAGGCGTTGGTTGTGCTGTCCCCCCGGAGAGGAGCGGAGCTGCCAGGGCTTCCCCGTCCCTCCTTCCTGTTATAAATATCCTCTTACACAAGGTGGTGTTTAATCCTCGGGCCGTGGGGAGTGACCAGGCCTCAGGCCACGGCTCTGCCACCAGAGCCGAGGTGGCTGCAGAGCCACCAGCCCCGTGCCAGGGCACCCGACGGGGCTGAGACACCTCGCTGGGCAGGGAGATCCTTAAAACAGAACTGTCAAAGCACGGAGCTCGTTCCCTTGGCAACAGTCATGTTGGAGATTGGCCTTAGGGTAGGAGCTAAAAAACACACTCAAAAAAAGGAGTTCTCAGCTGCTGGCTGTCACGCTGGGGRAGGGAGCTGGCACTGGGGTCACCCAGCCCTGCGCCCCAGGGTCCCGGGGAGCTGCTCCTCAGCAGGGCATGATCTCCTCTGGGGRGTCCCCAGGGAGCTGTGACAGCGGGAGAGGCTGTCAGGGTGCTTGGGGGGGTTTGTGGTGGCCCAGAATTGGGGGTTTTCCCTCTGCTCTGCCCCCTCCCAGCTCRCTGTGTGTGCCCAGCTGGGTCTCTGCTCTCCCACTGCAGCTCTGAGCCTTGGTGAGGGTGGCAGGGAACGCTCTGAGCCGTGGGATGGCCTTGGAAGGAGGTGATCCCTGGTGCCCAGGGCTTTCCTGAGGGTGGCACTGCCTTTTCCCGAGCGAACTGGGCACCAGCCTGGTGTGAACATGGAAATGGGGCCGAGTGGAGCCATTCAAGGGGTTCCCCAGCTCTCTGATCCCATCCCAGCTCTCCTCTGGCCCTGGGGGTGCTGGGAGAGCAGGGGGCATCTGGGGGGACCAGGCTGTGGGGTTTGGGGCGGAGGATGAGGAAAGGAGAAGCTGCTTCCCAGCCCTGCTCTGCACAGCAAGAATGGAGCTGGAGTCACACCAGGAATGTCAGATCTGAGAGCTTCTGGGCAGGGCTGGAGGAGGAGAGGAGCATCCTGTGGTCCCAAAGCACTTGGAATCAGCCGCTCTGGAGCTGCTGATTGATGTTAATTGCTGGCTGTGTCTGAGCTGCTTAACCCCTGTCAGGTGTCAGCAGCCTCCCCTGGGCGGGTCTGGCAGGAGGTGACAGTGTCCCCTGGTCACAGCTCCAGAGGTGCTCGGGGTCATTTCGGTGCCCCCCGGACCAGGACCCTGCACCCCGGGGCTGCTGGGGACCATCCGTGGTGGGCAATGCCTTGGGAGATGCCCGGGTTTGGTGAGGAGGAGCTGCAGCCTCTTGCTGTGCCCCTTCCCAAGGAATGCTCTCATGTACAGAGAAATCCTGTGGAATTCGGTGTTTAGGATGAGGGGGTTCTGTGTGGGAAGGTGTGAAACCCCTGGAATCACCACTTCCCTCGCAAAGAATGAGATCCCATCCCACTGGGAGCTTGGACATCAGAATCCCCTATTAACCTCTGGATCTCACACCCCACACGGAGCCCTGGAGCAGTGGCAGGTTCCCAGCATCCCTGTCCATGGGAGAGCMGAGCTGGGAGCAGACTCGGAGCTGTGTTTCCCACGTTTAGGGAACATTTGCGTTGCTGTGACAGTCCCTGTCACCCTGGGATCAAACCCCTCGCCCTGTGGGAGGGACAGCTCGGAGAGAGTGGCTGTGGGGGCTGGAGGTGCAAAGCTGGGAGCTGCCAGAGGGAGCTTTTGGCACCGATGGAGTCACTGGGTGGATTTATCCCTGTGAGGGAAACACAGGAACATCCCAGATCCTGCAGCCCCTGAGTGGGACCCCCCTGCTCCCCCAGAGCCCAGCCAGGTGCCACCACACGGGGGTGTCCCCACGTGGAGCCCTCTCCCGGATCAGCCTGGATCCCTCCCACCTCCGCCTTTTGCTCCGAGCCTGCTCCAGCCTGGCCTCCATCTGCTCCCTGCGCTTCCCACTGCTCGGATCTGCCTCTGGCACGGAGCCGTCCCCTCTTGGGGACAGCCTGGAGGGAGCCCTGCGGCCACGAGGGACGTCTGGGTGCCCTGGACTGGGGAAGGAGCCGGGCCTGGAGTCGTGCAGGAGGCACCTGGCAGCTCCAGGAGGGATGGGATGTGTCCTGTCCCCGTGCCAGCACCAGTGACGCCGGATCCGACGTGGAACGGAGCAGATGCACCCAAACAGGAGCAGGTTTCCCCCTCCTGGGAAATCTGGAGCGACTCAGCTGCCTGGAATTTGGGCTCTGGGTATTCCAGACTGTGGATTCACACCCTGCTGGAATCAGCTCACAGCAGATGTCGGAGCGTTCCTGATCCACGAGTTCAAAATTCCCGCCCTGGCTGGGCTGCTCCAGCAGGGATGCCTCCAGGAAAGATGCCCGGGGCTGGGAATGGAGCTGTGGAGGGAATTACTGGGACACGAAGTCCTTGGAGAGGAGATAACATGCCTTGGAAAACATCTGTGTCCACGGGGATGAATTGGATCTTTGTGCTGCCGAACCCGGACTAAATAAGAAGGAATGAGGGAAATGAGAAATTTTTGGGACGCGGCTGCAAACCGGAGGCGTCGGAGAGCTTGGAGCAGTGGGTGGTTTTCCCTGGGGTTATTTCTGCCACAGAGATGCTTTCACAGCCTGGAAATGAGCTGGGATGGGGTGGACATTCCCTGCAGAGGATCCTGGAGCTCCAGCCTCGATCCTCACGGCCTCTGGGCTCTTCCCAGGCCTCTGTCCCAGCTTCCCTGAGGATGCTCCAGGTGAAGCTGCTCCAGGGAGGCAAGTGGCACTCTGTGGCTGTGTTATAGAATTCCTGGGATGCAGAGGATCCACTTTTCCTTGTGGGAGTGCCGTGGGGCTGGAGGCCCAGAGCTCTGGGGACAGTCGGGGCTGGGTGGGRACACTCGTGCCAGGCTCCAGGAGCGGAGCATCCAGAGATGTCGTCATCATTTTCCTACATCATTTTCCTACATCATTTTCCCCCTCATAAATATGAATGCAGCCCCTCTGCAAAAGTGCAGGGCTTTAATTAATGAAATATTGATTTTTCTGGAGCGCGGCACTTCCCCGGCTCCGCTGCGCCAGCAGGGAGCACAAACAAACACGGGCGGCAGCTCTGGGGCCAAACGGGGCCTTGGCAGAGCTTTTGTGGGGTGGTTTTGGGGAGCCCGAGGTTGCTCTGCCTGTCCCTGGATGTGGGGCTGGATCYGAGCCCTCCTGTGCCGGGTCTGGCCCCTCGGGATGGTCCCAAGGAGGGAGAGCTGAGTCCCCACYCCCTTGTCCGCTGTAAAATAATTTTCCCCCCTCTGTGGGATGGTGGCAAGGGCTCGAGGTGGCTTGGGTGGCCCCGGGAGGGGACCCTGAGGGGTCCCTGCAGCCCCCAGGCCGCGCTTTGGCCGCGGGGGAGCGGAGGGGACGGTGCCAGCCCGGTCAGGCGGCAGCAGCTCCGCGCTGGCAGCGCTCGCTGGCACGGGCAGGGCGGATGCTCCCGGCGTGTCCAGCACCTGTCCCGGGCTCTCGGTGCCAGGACAGCCTGGGGGCTGGGCTGCAGCCGGCTCTGCGGAGGGACGGGACCCCAGGGACAGTCCCTGCTCCGGGCACCCCGTGACGCTGCTGCGGGGCTGCTCTGGGTCTGCCTGGGACACCCCCAGGCTGGTGCTGCTGGAGTGGATTTAGTTGGGATATTGGGAAGGAATTCCTCCCTGTGAGGGTGGGGAGGCCCTGGCACAGGTTCCCAGAGAAGCTGTGGCTGGCCYCATCCCTGGAGTGTCCAAGGCCAGGTTGGACGGGGCTTGGAGCACCCTGGAATATTGGGAGGTGTCCCTGCCTGGGGAATGGGGTTGGAATTAAATGGTCTTTTCCAGCCCGAACCATTCTGGAATTCTGTGTTTCTGTGATGCCAGAGGCATCTTCCTTTGCCTGCCTTGGCATGGCAGCTCGTGCCTCTCTGCCCGAGTGGCTGTGGCTGCACAGAGACCCCGTGGGAGGGGTGAAGACCCCCGGGGTTGATCCTGCTGCTCTTGGGGGTGCTGTGCCCCCTCCTYTCCCGGCTCTGCCCCTATTCTGTCAAATCCAGCAGGTTCCAGCCGCGGGGGTTTGATTAAATCCCGACCATTCCCATCTGTTCCGGCGGGCGCGGAGCTCCCCGGGGATCTGGGTCGTGCCGGGGGGGGTGTCGGGGCTGTGCCCCCACCCGGGACAGCCGGACCCGGCCCCACGGCCCCGGCACAGCCTGCGCTGGGGGGAGTGGGAGTCCCGGGGGGGGGGTCCCCTTCGGAGTGTCCCCCTGTTGTCCCCCAGGGCGGGGGTCCCGGCTGTGCCCCGGGAAGGAGGAGGGGGTGTCCCCACGATGTCCCCATGGTGTCCCCGGAGGGGGTGGCACCGCCCCGGGTGTGTTTAACCCCTCCCCACGCTAATTCCTTGCCGAGGCCGGGGCGGGGGCGGTCATTGCGCTAACTGCGCGGGTGTCGGCCCCGTGTCCCGGGCTGCGTCCGAGCCGGAGTCTGGACAGCAGCGGCTTGGAGCCGCCTAATCCCCTCCCGACGGCGTGGCGGGACGAAGGCTCGGTAACCRAATTCAAACGAGCCGAGGCACGGGTGCCCAGCGCGGGGCAGAGCTGTGGCCTCACCCTGTGGTGGGACAGGGACGTGTCCCCCSGCACCGGTGGGGTCCTGCTCGCCCCGTGCCGTCCCCATGGGGGCCCCGGGGGTCCCTGCTCAGCTCCCACCGTGCTGGGCATGGAGAGAGCAGGGGATGAGTCAGGGAAGGGCAAAGAGCAGGAAAACTTGGACAGCAGGGATGAAACTGAGCGTTGGTGATGGGGGTGAAGAGTCTTTACACTGGGAATGGTTTTAATCCCAGTTTGATGCTTCTCTGGTCATTCTAGAGGAGRGACTCATGAAATCCTGGAATGGGTTGGGTTGGAAGAGACCTTAAAGCTCATCCCATTCTACCCCTGCCGTGGGCAGGTTCACCTCCCACTATCCCAGGTTGCTCCAAGCCCTGTCCAACCTGGCCTTGGACACTTCCAGGGATCATGGGACAGCCACAGCTTCTCTGGGAACYTGTGCCAGGGCCTCCCCACCCTCACAGGGAGGAATTTCTTCCTGAAAATTCCTTCCTCGGGCACTTCCAGCCCAGCCTTTCCTGGAGTTTAACAGGAAAGCCCAGCAGCCTTGTCCTCCTGCCCTCCTCCAAAACCTCCTTCCTGCGACAGCTTTGGGGAGTTTGTGATGGGAGCAAAAGGATAAATTTCCTTTCACCTTCTGCGTGGAAAATCAGGAAATTCAGGTGCTTCCACCCCTCTCTGTGTCCCTCCCTCTCCACCGTGCACCCCCAGAGCTGTGTCCCGCTTGTCCCTCTGCAGCTCCACTCCCTGGCACGGCAGCTTCCCAGAAATAGCTGTCCTTGGGACAGTGGGGGGTTATCTGATCCTGGAGCCGCTCTTCCCTGCCCTTGGGCTGCTCCGCTCCTCCAGGAGCCCGAAGGAAGGAAAGGACGAGCTGAGGAAACACAGCCTGGGGGGAGACGTGGAGCAARTGCTTCCCTTTAGGAATGACACTGGGAGTGCGACAGGGACACCCCGCAGGTGGCACCCATGGGCTGGGGGTGCCTTTGCCGGGATGGGGGTGCCCGGGTGAGCATCTCCCTGCCTGGGGTGCCTGGCACGGAGCCTCCAGGGGGGTGGGCCCAGCTCGCTGGCACCCCCAGGGCTGCGGGGCAGGGCTTGGTGCCTCCCCGCGTGTCTCCAGCCAGGGCCAGGCTCTCCTGCTCCATCCCGGATCCCCTGCTCTGCCGGGATCGGCTCCTGCCGGGATCCTCCAGCAGCCCTGGGGCCGTGCTGGTGTCCCCGTGCAGGCTGGCCCGGAGCTGCCCTGGGCACAGCGCTGTCCCCTGGCCCCGCGGGTGCTGCAGGGTGGGTGGCAGGGCCGATCCCAGCCTGATTCCCTGCTGGGCAATGGGATCACAGGGAACAAACCCTGCCCCTGCAGAGGGATGGGGACACACCCCTGTGCTCAGACGGCTTTTGGGGACACTGCTGTTCCTCTGTCCCTTCCCTTGGGATGCTCTGGAGCGAGGTGATGCCCGGGGCSCCCCTAATTCCCCTCTCCGTGCGCAGAGAGCCAGCCCACGACGTCGGACGAGACCGTGGTGGCCGGGGGCACGGTGGTGCTCAAGTGCCAGGTGGAGGATCCCGACGACTCCTCGCTCCAGTGGTCCAACCCTGCCCAGCAGACCCTGTACTTCGGGGAAAAACGAGGTAAAACTCCGGAGCTGGAGCTGGGAGAGAGGCAGCTCCGGGACGGAGCGACGCGGGGACAGCAGGGGAGCGGCTCAGGGGGTGACGTCCCCTCCTGCTCCCACCCCGGGCAGCGCCAGCGGGGCGGTGGCACTGAGCCCGTTGTCCCTTTTCCCGCCAGCCCTGCGGGATAACAGGATCCAGCTGGAGAGATCCACGCCCAACGAGCTGACCATCAGCATCAGCGACGTGGTGCTGGCGGACGAGGGCGAGTACACCTGCTCCATCTTCACCATGCCCGTGCGGACGGCCAAGGCCCTGGTCACCGTGCTGGGTAGGACACGGGGACATTCCCGCTGCTCCCYATCCATCCCTCAGCTCCCATCGACTCACCCTGGCTGTGTTACCCACGTCTGTGTGTGTGTGTGTCCCTGACAGCTCACACATGGGTGGGTTTTGCCTCTCTCTCCCCTCCAGGGATCCCCCAGAAGCCCCAGATCTTCGGCCACGAGCAGCCCATCGACGAGGAGAAGGTGGCGCGGCTCCTCTGCCGCTCCTCCGGCAGCAAACCCGCGGCTCAGCTGCGCTGGAGGAAGGGCAACAGGGAGCTCAAGGGTGGGTGGCCCTGTCCTGGGGGGTGGGACAGCTGGGGGACACCGCGGGGCGACCGGGGGGTGCCCTGTGCCGGACCTGTGGGACAGGGACAGCGCGTGCCCTGCTCGGGGTGACACGGGCCTCGTGCCTCTGCTGTGTCCCGTGCGCCCCAGCTCTGACTGTCCCCGTCCCCACAGACATGGGCACCGAGGTGCTGGAGGACCCCAACGGCAAGACCTTCACGGTGACCAGCAGGGTGGAGTTCCGTGTCACCAAGGAGGACAACGAGGCCGAGGTGACCTGCACGGTGGACCACGAGTCCCTGCAGAACTCGGAGAGGTCGACCACGCAGAAGCTGCAGGTCCACTGTACGTGGGGGGACATTTGGGGGCGGGATGGAGGGTTCAGCAGACCCCACACAGGTGACCTGGGGTGTACAGAGACACGCAGCCACCGTGGGCCTGTCACACAGAGGGCATGGTGACACTTCCCCTGCAGTGGCACTGCCCTGCACACACCCCCTCGCCTTCCCCTCCTGTCCCTGCTTGTCCCCATCTCCCCCAGACTTGGCCCTGCTCCCTGCCTGCTCCACCCCCCCATCCTACCCGGCCCCATTCCCCTTTCCCTGCCTGTTCCCTGTGGTGGTGATGGGGTGAGGGATGTGGGAGCACCCCCCGAGTGCTGCCCCCACCCCTGGGTGCTGTCACCCCCTAGCCCTGCATGCCCAGGGCTGGGCCAGGGGTGGAGTTTGTGGTGCCAGGGGCGGGTTTTGGGGTGCGAGGGGCAGCTTTTGGGGTGTGAGGGGCAGGATTTGAGGTGCGAGGGCCAGGATTTGGGGTGGCAGGGGCAGGTTTTGGGGTTCCAGAGCAGGATTCGGGGTGCCAGGGAAAGTTTTGGTGCGGCTTTTGGGGTTCCAGGGATGGGACTTGGAGTGCCAGGGCAGAGGGTTTGGGGTGCGAGGGGCAGGGTTTGGGGTGCCAGGGCAGGTTTTGGGGTGCCAGGCGCTCACCCCGCCGTTCCTCTCCCCCTTTTCCAGACAAGCCGACGGCGAGGATCGAGCCACACCCGCAGTACCCGCGGGAGGGGGAGAAGCTGCAGCTGCAGTGCGACGGGCAGGGCAACCCCATGTAAGGCCTTCCTCACCTCCCTCCTCCTCCTCAGTCCCTGGCCAACCTCCCCTCCCGCTGCCAGGCTCCCAAATCCACTCCCTGGAGCTGGGCAGGTGGTGCTGGGGGGGTTTGGGGTGTCCGTGCCAGGCAGGGCTGGGTATTCCATGGAGAGCAGACGAAGCCCTGTGTCCTCTCCCGAGGCAGCAGCTCCATCCTAAACGGAATATTTCCCTCCTATTTAAGTGCTCTCCCCCCTCTGCTTCCCCGGGGGATCCCGCTCTGCCCCAGCCCACCTGGCGTTCAGGGTTCCTGACCCCCGTCCCGTTCCACAGCCCGCAGGAATTCCTCTGGGAGAAGGAGGGCAGCGACGCGCCCCTGCAGCTCAGCTCCGACAGCGTCCTCATCTTCCCCTTCCTCAACAAGAGCGACAGCGGCACCTACGTGTGCACGGCCACCAGCTCCATGGGCAGCGTGGTGGCCAAGTACAACCTGGACGTCAGCGGTGAGTGCGGGGTGCCCGCGGCGGCCGCAGCTTCCCGGTGAGGGGGCACACGGATGAGAGCAGAGGGATCAGAGGGCTCCCTGCATCCTGTGTGCCCGGAATGTGCCACCGTGTCACCCCCTGACGCCCGTCCTCGGGTGGGACGGGGCAGCTCCTGCTGCTCCCCGCACGGTGCTGTCCCCTGGGCCGCCCTGGCTGTGCTCAGCTTGTCCCCTCCGTGTCCCTGTGCCGTGTGTCACATGTGGGGCAGGGCTCTGCGTGTGTGTCCCCGTGTCCCTGTGCTGTTTGTCACGTGTGGGGCGGGGCTGTGTTTGTGTCCCCGTGTCCTGCTGTGTCACACATGGGGCAGGGCTGTGTGTGTGTCCCTGTGTCCTGCTGTGTCCCGGTGCTGTTTGTCACATGTGGGGCAGGGCTGTGTGTGTGTCCCTGTGTCCTGCTGTGTCACACATGGGGCAGGGCTGTGTGTGTGTCCCTGTGTCCTGCTGTGTCCCGGTGCTGTTTGTCACATGTGGGGCAGGGCTGTGTGTGTGTCCCTGTGTCCTGCTGTGTCCCAGTGCTGTTTGTCACATGTGGGGCAGGGCTGTGTGTGTGTCCCTGTGTCCCTGTGCCGTGTGTCACATGTGGGGCAGGGCTCTGTGTGCTGTSCCCATGTCCCCATGTCCTGCTGTGTCACCCCTGGAGCAGGGCTGTGTGTCCCTGTGTCCWGCTGTGTCCCAGTGCTGCTGTTTGTCACGTGTAGGGCAGGGCTGTGTGTGTGTCCCCATGTCCCTGTGCTGTTTGTCGCATGTGGAGCTGGGCTGTATTTGTGTCCCCGTGTCCCCATGGCATGTGTCACACCTGGAGCAGGGCTGTGTGTCCCTGTGCTGTGTGTCACTCGTAGGGCAGGGCTGTGTGTGTGTGTCCCCATGTCCCCAYGTCCTGCTGTGTCACCCCTGGAGCAGGGCTGTGTGTGCTGTGTGGTGCTGCCAGTGCCCACCCCTGGCTGCCATCCCAGCTCTTTCCCACACGGTGTGATCCTGTTTCCCTGTGGTTTTGCCTTGGATTTGGGCTGTTCCTGCTCTCCTCCGATCCTCTCACCATCTCTCTCTCCCAGCCTTGGACYTTCCCTGTTCCAGAGCTCTGGATGTGCTCCAGATCTCTCCTTTCCCTCCGTCCCGGGCGCTCAGCATCCTCCCCTGCAGCATGGAGGCAGCGCGTGGCAGCAGTGGCACCTCAGGCACTTTGTCCCCTGTGTCCCCTCCCTCAGCCTGCCCGGAGCGAGCCCCAAACGCCCAGCCCTGCGCAGTCACTGCCGTGTCCCCCCTTGTGTGTCCCCCTGTCCCCTGTGCCGTGTCCTGTGAGCACCCAGAGCTCTCTGCACCCACCCAGGAGCTCGCCCTGGGTGCCTCGTGCTGTCCATGAGAGGTGGCACCCGGTGTCCCTCACCCGCCCGGTGTCACCGCCCCTGTCACAGCACACGAGCTCCGCATCCAGGCTTGGTTCCCCCTGTGAAATTCCCTCTTTTTCCCTAAAGCCACTCGTGTCTCGGGCACTGAGAGCTGCCACCGTGCCCAGCTGAGCCCTCGAGCCTGCCCACCTCGGTGCCACCCCTGTCCGGCCCCGAGGGACCCCACTGTCCCCGAGGGTGTGTGTGGACAGYGATGGTGGCACCTCCTGGTGGGTGACACTTCCCAGCCACCGCAGCCCCAGGGTCCTGGCAGGGTCCCTCAGGGCCTGGCCTGGGGCTGGCAGGACAGGAGACRGGGGAAGATGGTCACAGCGTGTCCCAGAGGATGGTGGCAGGAGCAGAGGAGTGGGACCCGTGGGGTCACRGATGGACCCCCCCAGGGTCCCCTCGCTGGGCTCTGGCACCTCCCTGGCACCTCCCGGGGTTGATTTGTGTCCTGTGTTTTTGTTGTCCTTCCCAGATCTTCCCCAGCTCCCCACCCCACACGTTCACTCCACTCCAGCCCCTCCGCCGGGCCCTTCCCAGCCCATCTCTCATGCATCCATGGCCTCCGCTCCATCCTTCACTCCAGCTCCCATCCAAGGTACCGTAAGCTCCTTTTCTCTCTCTTTACGGAGCCGCTGCCCCCCAGCCCGGCCGGAGAAGCTCCACAGGAGGACGGTGGCCCKGCCCTGGCCCGGGGACAGCCCTGCCAGGTGCCCGGCCAGGCTCCAGTCCCTCGGGGCTGCGTGTGGATCCCAGGAGGAGCCCCTGGGCCGTTCCCGGCGGGCTGTGGCAGCAGCTCCCCGAGCTGCCCCTCGTCCTGTGTGTCCGTGTCACGTGTTGTCCCTCTGTCCTGCTGCCTCCCCTGTGTGTCCCCCGCCTTGTCCTGTCCCAGTGTGGCTCTGTCCCCACCCTGAGYTGATGGGGCACAGTGGGAGGAGGATCTGTCGCTGTGCCCCAGGGCTGGTGTGGGATTCCAGCAGGGATCCTGGACAGGACGTGGCTGAGAGCTTGGGGTCCCGCTGTCCTTGGGGTGCCACCACCTCTTGGGGCCGTGCCAGCCTGCACATCAACTTCCACCCTGCTCATCCTCCCTTTCTGGGGCCAAAATCCCACCGTGCACGATGGGATTTCCCCTTTGCTTCCCCCGCTGCCTTCCCCGTTCTCTCCCCTGGTCCGCAGCAGGATGGAGCTGATGGCACCGAGCAGGATGAGGCTCCCGGAGGCCCTGGGGGGAGCAGCAGCCTCTGCCCCCCCTGCAGGGTCTCAGCTCCTTCTCTGTTTTCTCTCCCGTGCCTGGGCAGACGCCAGCCCGGTGCCCTCGACCTCCAGCACGTACCACGCGATGATCGGCGGYGTGGTGGCTGTCATCGTCTTCCTGCTGCTCAGCCTGCTCATCGTGCTGGGGCATTACCTGATCAGGCACAAAGGTACGGCCCGGGGGGCCGCAGGGGGGGCTGGCACAGCCGCGACCCCTCGGGGGTGTGTCCCTGGAGCGAGGGGGCAGCGGGGGGTGAAGGGAGGCAGCTCCCGGTCCTGCAGCCCTTCCTGAGTCCGGAGAGGAACCGGCGGAGCCCCCCCGGGTCTGGGGGTCCCGCCCGAGGCTCCGTCTGCGTGGGAATGTCAGGAACGTCCCAGTGAATCCTCGGAGCTGGGCAGCACCAGGGGGAGGCAGCTCCCACCCGGGTTCTCCATCTCTGCTCCGTACCCACTGTCCCGGGATCGTCCCTGTTCCCATCTCCCTCCCACCTCCTCCCGCTTCCTGCTGCTCCCTCCGCTCTCCTCTTCCTCCTTTCCCTCCACCTGCCCTTTTCATGCCCGGCAGGTTTGTGCCCAAGCCCTGGGGACACGGTGCCACCCCGCCATCGGCCACCCCCCGAGGTGATGTGTGAGTAGAGTGAGTAGAGCCCCCCACCCCTGCTCCGGGGGCAGCCGGGACCCCCCCTCTTTTCCGGGGGCTGGGTGGGTGGGAGGGCAGGAGCCTGACTGGCAGTGGTCACTCCCCAGCCGGACACCGCTACAAGAGCCTGGAGCAGCCCCGGGCTCGTCCCAGGGACTTTTCCATTGCAGCCAAGCCCAGCGGAGCCTCCAGGCGGCCCAACCTCCCCTGGCTGTGAGGGAGGGGGCGCTGGCAGAGCCCCCCGTGACCCCCAGCCCTGTCCCCGTCCCCCCAGGCACGTACCTGACCCACGAGGCCAAGGGCTCGGACGACGCTCCGGACGCCGACACCGCCATCATCAACGCCGAGGGCGGCCAGGCCGGCGGCGACGACAAGAAGGAATATTTCATCTAGAGGGGGCAGAGAGAGAGAGAGCGAGCGAAAAATGGAGCCAAGAGAACCCCGATGGCAACGGCAACCAGACCACAAACCCCACAAAACCCAACAGATTTTTCTCTGGCGCCCGGCACGGGCGGACGGACGGACAGAGGGATGGCGGGACAGAGAGCAGGGAGAGCCACCGGCCTCGAGGCGCTGCTGACGCTTCTTGAACTTGTACAAATCGTTCACTCCACGGCGAGAGCCCCGGCCCCGTTTGCTTGCTTGCACCTCCATCCCCACGCCCCGAACCCACAGACCAACCCGTGAGTGAGCGACTTCTCCTCCTTCCTTTGGACCTTTTGCTTTGGTTTCGTGGCTGCTCTTTGCTTCGGGCCCTTGGTTGGGGTGTTGGGCTGGGGTCGATGTAGCTCTTCCCTTTGTTTCTCTCCGTTTTGGTTTCTTTGACATCCAAGGATAAAATCAGCTCCGGGTTCTGGGGCGGGCTCGGGGCAGCCGGGTGGCCCCTCGGGAGTCCCCCGTGTCCCTGTTGTGCCCCCCAGCCCCGGGGGGTGGCTCCAGCCGGGATCGGAGCGAGGCCCTGCCCGGATTTTATCCTTGGTGGTTCTTGTGGAGCAGTGTCCATGCGGGAGCAGAGCTGTCCTCGTGCAGTCGGTGTGTGACAGGGGGTGAAATTCCAGGGTGGGACCCCCCGAGAGTCCGGGAGCTGCYGGGCCCCCACGGCTCCCCGGTCCCACCCCAGCGGGAGGGGGGAGGGATGAGGAATTTTTGGGGGGGCGAATCCAGAGAAAAAGGCCCCGAGTTTTGTTTCCTAAATTGTCCAATCGGAAATGCCAATTTGAACCATCTATTGAGATGTTCAGTGCAGGAGGCAGCGCCCCTGGGGTTGGGGCTGCTTCCCTGGGACCCCTGGAGCAGGGCTGGGGCTCTGCCGGGGTCTCTCCGGCCCCATTCCCTCCCCAGCCCCTTCCCAGGGCAGGGGTGAGCTTGGAAAGGGCTGATTTTCCTCTTGGCTCCGAGGGCTGCGGCCRAAAGTGGCCAAAACCCCCAGATTTGGGGTCTGGGGAGTTCGGGGGTCCCCACAGAGGCTCGGGGGGGGCTCATCCTTCACCATCACTTCCAAGACTAAACCAAACACCTTTCCCAACCTCTCCAGCACATCCCCAGCTTGGCCCCCCCAACCACGCCCTCCCAGGATGGAGCTGCTCCCCCTGGCATCGTTAGGACACCCCCCGCCCTTGGGATGAGGTTTTCCAGGATCCCACATCCCGGTCTGGACACGAGGGGGTTGCAGGAGCCACCCTTTGGCCGGGCACCCCTTGGATTTGGGGTTGTCTGGAGGAGGGGAGCCCTTTTGGGGGGTAACCTCACCTGGGAGGTCACCCCGTGGATTTGGGGTGCTCTGGAGGACAAAGGGGCCCTTCAGGAAGGAGTGAAAGTCCCTGGGGAGTGGGAAACCTCACCCGGGAGGTGGAGGAAGGACTTGTGACTTCTTCCATGGGGATGGAAGTGTCACCCCATCCAAACCCTGCCAGCACCTGGCACTGGGGCACCTGTGGGGGAGTGAGAGGGCTGGAAGGGGCTGGGGCCGGGGTGAGGCAGAGGAGGCCCAGCTCGGTGGCAGGCACAGGGTGTGAGYGAGGGAGGTGACCTTGGGGACACTGGATGTGACCAGGCTCCCGTGGCTCCGCGGTGTCGGCACCGGGARGGAGCAGCACACGGAGCCTTTGAGGTTTCCTTCACTGGGCACAGCATTTTTTTGGGGTGCTGTCCCTCCCTTCCCACCTCTCGGAGTGGGGGGCGTGGGCCTGGAGCCCCCRGGGCAGCTCCGAGCTCGGTTTGGGGGGGATGAGACCCCAGGGCTGCCGACGCCGTCCCCGAGCGCGTGGGGACCCCACGACGGAATCATTCCTGCAAATAAAAACACCCGGATGTGTTCTCAAGTACAATTCCATCTCCTTGGGGCTGCAGGGATCCCAGAGACAGCCCCAGCACGGGGACTGGGAGGGAAGTGGGGTAAGGAGTCCCTGGGGAGGGAGGTGGGAGCTGAGGTCGGGCAGGGAGGGATTTCCCCCTCGGAAGTTGGATTTTTGCTGGTCCCGCTGCTCCGGGGCTGCTCCAAGGGCCGGTGCCAGGGACAACAGCCTGGATTTGGTGCTGCTGAGGTGCCATGGGGTGTGGGGTGTGGCAGGGACAGGGACCTGTGGAGGAGTTGGTGTCACCTGGGGGRGCCCGGGGACCCGCCGAGGTCACAGGGAGAGGCTGAGCCACGGCCCCGAGTGTGAGAGGGCTGGGAATGGTGGGAGAATCCATCCAGGGCCACTCTGCCAGCAGGAGCCGAAGGGTTGGGTGGAGATCAGAGCTGTGGTGAGATTGTGTCACACCCACGGGGGTGACAGGAGCACCAGGTGAGATTTGTGTGTCACACACAAAGGGGTGACAGGAACACCAGGAGAGATTTGTGTCATCCGTGGGGGTGACAGGAACACCAGGAGAGATTTGTGTCATCCATGGGGGTGACAGGAGCACCAGGTGAGATTTGTGTGTCACACACAAAGGGGTGACAGGAACACCAGGAGAGATTTGTGTCATCCATGGGGGTGACAGGAACACCAGGTCACACCAGTGGGGACAGGGAGAGGCCGTGGGGTGATGGGGACCCTCCTGACCTGGGAGGATTCCAGGTGGAAGTTGTGACGATGGAGAAGCCACCTGGCGAGGGCGAGGCCGTGGTGACCCTGTCTGGGGGGGGTGTGGTGGGAAAGGGCCTTTGGGGTCACTGTGTGGGGTCCGTGGGGGTGACAGACACACCCCGTGTCACGGGTGGGCAGAGCAGCAGGTTTGGGTGGCCTGGGGGTGTCCAGGTGAYRTGGGGGTGACAGGGCGGGGTCTGGYGCCCGTCCGTGTCCCCTCGGGGGTTGGTGACACCGTGTGGCAGTGCCAAGAGGTGCCAGGGTGGGGTGACAGCTGAGCAGGGCCAGGGTGTGACCCCGAGGGTGACGCCGCGCGGGGGGGGGGGTGACAGGTTCGGTGTCACCGCGTCTGGGGCAGCCCAGGGCACCACCCCCTCCTGGGGGGGCCTCGTTGGTGGCCCCACGTCCACCCAGTGACGGCGCTGGGCCGGGGGAATCCGCCCTGGGCGAGAGGATCGCGGGAGGATTCGGGATCCGGGAGGATTCGGGAGCCCGCGGGGGCAGCCGGGCCCGGGGAGGCTCCGGCCCCTCCGGCCGGCACTGAACTCTCAATAGACACGAAAGCCATATTTTGGGGAGCTCTGGAGAGGCCGGGGGGCAGAGGCTGGGCTGTGTTGTTGTGCTGTGTTCTTGTCTGTACATAAAGGGAGCCAACGACCGTCGATGTGACTTTATAACCTTTCTAATATCCTGTGCTAATCTCGGAAAATAATCCTATAAATATATCTGGATTACACACGTTACCTGCCTGGGTCTCTGCCTCTGTCTGGGGGGTCAGGGGGAGCTGGGGGGGGATGTGGGTCAGGAGGGACTCGCTGAGCCCAAGGCACAGCCTGGGAGATGGAGCTCAGCCCCCCTCAAACCTCCCCTGAGCCCCCCAAACTGCAGCTTCTCTCAGCTGCCTGTCCCTCACCCTCTAGTGGAGACCCCAAACCTCCCACCCAGCCCCCAGACCCACCACAGTCACCCAGCCCTGACCCTCAGCCCCCCCCCCCAAACTGCAGCAACCCCAGTCCCAACCCCTGGAGACCTCTCGCCCTTTCACCCCCACATCTGCCCCTCACTCCTCCCAAATGGCCAAACCCCCACCCCCCCAGCCTTTTCATCCCCAAATGCCAGCCCCTCCCAAATTGCCAACCCCCCTGTCCCTTTTACCCCTGAATCTGCCCCTCAGCCCCTCCCAAACTGTCAATTCCCAGACCCCCCCCAGTCTTTTKACCCCCAAATGCTCTCCTAAGCCCCCCAGCCCTGACCCTCAGCCCCTCCCACATTACCAGTTTCCCCCAAAGAGCAGTAGTGCCCAATCCCAACCCCTGGAGACCCCCAAACCTTTTASCCCCAAATCTGCCCCTCGACCCCTCCCAAATCGCCAACCCCTAGAACTCCSTCCCCCCCAGCCCTTTYRCCCMCAAATCTGCCCCTCAGCCYCTCCCAAATTGCCAGTTCCCAGACCTCCCCAGGCCTTTTTACACCCAAATGCCTCCCAGCCCCTCAGAGCCACCAGAGCCTCCCAGCCCTGACCCTCAGCCCCTCCCAAATTTCCACCAGCAACCCCAATTCCCAAACCCCGGAGCCCCCCCAGCCCCGCTGCTCTCCAGGGATGTCCCTACAAGGCCTGAAGGCCACCAAGTGCCACCAGCCCTGTCACCAAGCTGGGCTAATGCCACAGGATGACCCCGCAGGAGCCCTTCCTTCCAGGCCCTCCTTACTGCCAGGGAAAAGCTGGGAAATTCCATGCTCCAGGGGCTCAGGAAGGCACCGTGGGGTCCCCCCAGTGCCCACCCCCCTCCCGCACCCCAAACCCCTCCCTGTTCCCAGAGCCGGGCTCACACCCCCCCGGCATCCCCAGGATGCAGCTCCGCACAGACCGGACCTGAGCCAGCCCCRGGAGCATCCCTGGAGCGCCTGGAAAGACAATTCCTAATTAATTTAAGTTGTTCTGCCAAGAACTGGTCGTTTCCTGCCCGAGAAATTGTGGCGGCTCCGCGGCTTTCCCGGCAGCGGCGTTCCCCGTGTTCCGCCGGGTCCTGGCAGGGCATAAAGCGCCGGGCAGGAGGGCGGCTCTGGGGGCAGCTCTTATCTCCTGCCCGCAGTCCTGGGCCTCCCTTTGGAGCGGGAGGAGCGGAGCCGAGGGAGGGAGAGCGGAGAAGTCACCCCCGGGCACCCCCAGGCATCCCCGGGCAAGTGGGCACCGGGGTGAGGGTGCCCGTCCGAGTGGTCAGCCCGGAGCGGCCCCGGGTGCCACCCCCAGCACCCTCCGGAGCCGCCAGACTCGGAGGAGCCCGTGCCACCGTGGGAAACCCGTCATGGGCAACTGTGTCCCCGTGGTGAGTGACCCCCCCAACTCCTGTCCCTGCCGCTGCTGCCCGCGGGTGTCACACCCCGACGGACGGGAGGGCTGGGGGCAGGGGGGTCCCGGGAGCTGAGCAGGGTCTTTGGGGTCCGTGGGGCTGAGCGGGGTCAGGAGGGGCCCCAGTGCTGAGCAGGATCATGGGGGACCCCAGTGCTTCAGCAGCACTATGAGGGTCCCTGGTGCTGAGTAGGACCATGGGGGTCCCCAGTTCTGAGTAGGATCATGGGGATCCCCAGTGCTGAGTGGGGTTGTGGGGGTCCCTGGTGCTGAGGAGGATCATGAGGGTTCCTGGTGCTGAGTGGGGTCAGGAGGGTCCCTGGTGATGAGCAGGACCACGGGGTCCACAGTTCTTAGTAGGATCATGGGCGTCCCCAGTGCTGAGTGGGGTCACGGGGGTCCCTGCTGATGAGCAGGGTCAGGAGGGTCCCTGGTACTGAGCAGGGTCACGGGGGTTCCCGGTACTGAATAGGACCACAGCAGGTGCTGCCAGCAAGTGCTCCCTCACAGCAGGCTCTGTGGGGTCTGCGCCCACCCGCGGGGGTCTGCACCCACCCTCTGGGCTCCGTGCCCCTCCTGTGGGGCCGTAAGGAAACGGGGCCAGCCCGGGACCATCCCGCGCCCCTGGCTCTCCGCCACCAGGGCCCCGCCGTGCCCGCAGCGTGTCCCTCCCTGATAACGCGCCCCGATAACCCGCCCCGCTCCGCCCGTCCCGGGGCTGCCCGGGGATCCCCGGCACCGGGGGGGGGGGGCGGCGGCTCCACGGCCGGGATCAGGGGGATACCCTGGGCTGCGGCTCCGGCTGCATCCCCGCCTGACGCCCGCCGCCCTCACCCGCAGACCCCCGGCGCCCTGGAGAGCTCGGGCTCCCTGGACCTGCTGGAGCTCAACTTCTCCTCCTACGACCACGACTACGGCAGCGACAGCAACGACACCTTCGCGGACTACGACGCCGCTCCCTGCCACAACCACTTCTGTCCCCTCTTCCGGCGCGTGGCCCCCCCGTTCCTGGCCGCCGCCTGCGCCGCGGCCGCGCTGGCCACGGGCGCGCTGCTGGTGGCCCTGGCCGGGCGGCGGGCGGCGCGGCGGTGGCCGCAGGGCCGGGCGCTGGCGGCGCAGCTGGCGCTGGGCTCGGCGCTGTTCGCGGCGCTGCTGCCGGCGCTGGCCGCGGGCGCGGCGCGGGGCTGGGCCCTGGGCGCGGGCCCGTGCCGCCTCACGCACCTCCTGTGGCACGGCAGCCTCTTCGCCCAGGCGCTGCTGGCGGCCAGCGCCTGCTGCGGCGCGGCCTGGGCCCGCTGGGACGGCCGGAGCCGCCGCCTGGCCCTGGCGCTGTGGGCGGCGGCGCTGCTGCTGGCCGCGCCGGCCGCTCTGGTCAGCGGCGTGGTGGGCACCGCCTGTGTCCGGCGCGCCGTGGACGTCCTGGCCCCGGCCTACCTGCTGCACCTGAGCCTGTGCCTCTGCCTGCTGCTGCTGCTGCCCGCGGGGCTGCTCCTGGCCGCGCCGGCCGTGCCGCGCCTGCGGGCGAGCTGGGCGGCCGGAGCCGGGGTCGCCTGGCTCTTCCCGGCGCTCTGGGCGCCCTACGGAGCGGGGCTGGCCGGGGAGTTCCTGCTGCAGGCCCGGCTGCTGGAGCCCACCTGCGGCTCCTTCGAGCGCTTCGACGTCGCGCTGGGGCTGAGCGAGGGGCTGGGGGTGCTGCACTGCGGCCTCGGGCCCCTGGCGCTGCTGCTCGCCCGCTTCTGCCGCCGGGGGCCCGGGGATGCCGGGGCATGCTGAGCTCCGGGAGATGCTGAGCTCCGGGGGATGCGGTGTGGAGCCAAACGGACTCCCGGCACCGGACTTGGACCCCTGGCACTGACCCCTGGCCCCCTGGCACCAGACTTGGGCCCCTGGCACTGGACTCGAAGCCCCAACACTGACCCCTGGCCCCCTGGCACCAGACTTGCACCCCTGGCACTGGACTTCGCCCCCCAAAACCGGCCCCCGGTTCCTGGCACCAGACTTGGTCCTCTGGCACCAGCCCCTGGCCCACTGGCACTGGTCCCTGGCCCTCCAGCACTGACCACTGGACCCCAGCAGCGAAACCTGTTCCCCCTGTAGCAGCCCCTGACACCCCAGGGCAGACCCCTGGCCCTCCCCGCACCGGCCTTGGCCACCCAGCACTGACTCCTGGGCCCTCAGCACCAGCTCCTGGCCCCCCAGAACTGACCCCTGGCTACCAGGCACCACCAGCCTTGGCCCCCTGGCACTGACCCTTGGCCACCCAGCACCAGCCCTTACCTCCAGGCACGGACCCCTTGCCCCCCAGCACTGACCCCTGGCCCTACAGTGCCCCCCCAACCCCACAGCCTCTCTCCCACACTCAACGCTCCCCCAGGACCCCCCGTTCTGTGCCTGGCTCGGTGCCCTCTGCCCTCCGTCCCCTCCCTTGGGTCTCAGGCCCTCTGTTTGAGGCCGGACCCCCCCATTTGCCCAGCACAGCACCCTGGGGTGCCTCAGCCCCGGGGGCGGCTCCGCCCCAGCTCCTGTGGGGATCCCCAAGGCTCAGCCCCGACTCCTCCAGCTCCAGGGGGAGATTTCAGAAGTGACAGGGAATTTTTTTTTCCATCTCTCCTGACAAGTCAAGAGGATCCAGTGGGAATTATACACAATAAATACAACTGCCAGTGCCACTCACGCAGCTCAGTTGCTGGACTGGACGGCACTGGGCGGGGGGGGGAACGGGGGGGACAGGAAATGGGAGGCGTGAGCTCCTCGTGCCTCCAAGTTGGCAGGAAAAGTTCCTAAGGAAGCTGTGGGGGGAGTGGGGGGATTTATACCCCGAGCCCACGAGGGACGGGTGCATGTGGTCACACAGCCCCCGGGGGGTGACACGGACACAGGGAGGACACAATGGGGCTGCTCTGCCTGAGCCAAACCCTGCAGGACATGCGGGCTCATCCCTGCTAAACTGAGGGGCTGATCCGTGGGGAATGAGCCCACAGCGTCCCCAAAACTGGGGATCCATCGAACCCCTGCAGCGACTCCACACCCCCAGCCCGGATCCCCTCCTCAGCCTGGCACCATCATTTGGGGCAGACAAAACCTTCCCCCCCCTTCCCACCTCCCTGTGCCCTTGGGACCCCCAGACCACGTCACCCGCGGGCACTGGACACTCGGACGCTTGCCCACCTGGTGCCCACAGCTCCATCTCTGTCCCCTCAAGCAGGACAGGGAGAGCAGAGCCTGGGATGTGCCCCCAAAACTGTGGGGCGGGGCAGGGGGTTGGGGGCACCTTTCTCTGCACTCCTTGGATGATCCCAAATCAAACCAGGTCCCTCCCGTGGGGGTTTGCCCAGGGCAGGGAGACGAAGGGACAGAGGCAAAGCCACGTACCCGACGTGTCCCCACTCCAGCAGGTGGGGACATGGCTGGGGTGTCCCTGTCAGCCCGGTGGGCACACGCCCAGGGGCCAGCTCCAAGGGGAGCCCCGTGCAGGCAGGTGACCCAAGGTCTTGTGGCAGGGCCGCGTGATGGCGTGAAATCGCCCCTTCTGGGCATGAAATCGCCCCTCCTGGGCATGAAATCGTCCCTCCTGGGCATGAAATCGCCCCTCCAGGGCATGAAACCGCCACTGCTGGGCATGCCAGGCTGCTGGGTTGGGACTGGGGGAAGAGACCCTCCCCCCCAGCCCCCTCCCACCCTCGGGCACATAAAGCCGGTGGCAGCGCTGCGCTCGCCCGGCTCCAGCACCGACCATGGGCCACCTGCAGCTCTGGCTGCCCATCCTGGCCGGGCTCGCGGGGATCGTGGCCCAGGAAGGTAGGGGGGACACCGGGGTGGGGGGACGGGAGCCAGCACGGGGCAGGGCAGGACCAGGGGGACGTGGCAGCAGCTCTCGGATCACTCTCGGCCAGCGGGGCTGGAGGATGCTGGAGCACGGAGTCACCCCGGGGGCACAGTGGAAGGCTCAGGGACAGTCAGAGGGGGCTGTGGGACACCCCAACCTCCCGCCTCATCCCCTCTGCTGTCCCCAGACCTGTACCGAAAGGTGTTCGTGTTCCGCAAGGACCCCAGCGACGCCTACGTGGTGCTGCGGGCGCGGCTGGAGCAGCCCCTGCTCAACTTCACCGTGTGCCTGCGCTCCTACACMGACCTCACCCGGCCCCACAGCCTCTTCTCCTACGCCACCAAAGCCCAGGACAACGAGATCCTGCTCTTCAAGCCCAAACCCGAGGAGTATCGGTTCTACGTGGGGGGCAAGTTCGTCACCTTCCGCGTCCCCGAGGGCCGCGGGGACTGGGAGCACGTCTGCGCCAGCTGGGAATCTGCCACCGGCATCGCCGAGTTCTGGCTCAACGGGAAGCCCTGGCCCAGGAAGGGGCTGCAGAAGGGCTACACYGTGGCGGCCAGGGCCGCCATCCTGCTGGGGCAGGAGCAGGACAGCTTCGGGGGCGGCTTCGACCTCTACAACTCCTTCTCGGGGGAGCTGACCGACGTCTACCTGTGGGACACGGGGCTGTCCCCGGACAAGATGCGCGCAGCCTTCCTGTCCCTGCGCCTGCCGCCCGCCCTGCTGGCCTGGAAGAGCCTCAGCTACGAGTTGAAGGGAGACGTGGTGGTGAAACCCCGGCTCCGGGAGGTGCTGGGGGCCTGAGGGCTGCGGGGGCTGGGGGGAGGTGGCCTCGGGYCCCGCTCTCCCCTCCTCATCCCCATCGCTCATCACCTGCGCGCATCACCCACCACCCCCTCACCCCATAACCCATCACCCCTTCACCTCTACATCCCACCACCAGGAAGGTTCCCCAGCTCGGGACAGGGTCGCCCCGAGTGCCACCAACACCCAGGGCATCCATTCCCCTCCCCACGCCTCCCGAGCTGCCCCACGGCCGCCCCTGCGCGGGCAGGACACGGCTCCAGCGACCCCAGCGTTGCCCGGCCCCACAYGGAGTCAGGAATGGGCGGGCAGGGGTGCGGCACAAGCTTTTGTGGACATGGGAACTGTCCCCAAAGCCCGGCCCCACGCTCACGCACCATCCCCAGGCTGACTCGCCAATTGCCCAACAGCCCCGGGGCTYGGGGACAAAGGTCACTGCCACGACRAAGGTCACTGTCACTCTTGGGTGGCCGCACAGCCCCTGAGCAGCCCCGGGGTCCTGTCACGGTGACTCCGAGGTCCCCCCTCCCCACGGCGGTGACAGTGGCCGGGTTGGATGCTGCCATGGGGCGGATGTGGCTCTGCCTCCTCATCCTCACCGCGCTCTTCGGCCCCGCGGCCCCGCGAGGTAGGGACGGGGAGGGACACTGGGACCCACCTGGGGACATGGGGAAAGGGGRGTGCAGGGGGACATGCGGGGGTAGGGGGCTATGGGGCACTGGGGCACTCTGAGTGCCCCAAAAGGGTGCAGGGGGTGCAGGGGGGGCCCCAGGGGGGGCATAGGGGAACCCACAGTAACCATGCAGTGAAAGGGGCACCCAGAACTCTGCAGAGGGGGTTCAAGGGAGGGTATGGGGGGGCCACAAAGAGGTGCAGGGGGTGCAGTGAGGGGTGCAGGGGGGCACGGGTGGGTCACAGTAGCTGTGCTGTAAAAGGGGCCCCCAGAGCTCTGCGAGATGGGGGCCGTGTAGGGCACCGGGGGTCTTCGCAGGGATGGGAGGAGGGGACATGATGGAAGCAGAGAGAGAGCCCAAAGGGGCACCCCGAGCAAAGAAATGGGGGAGCAGCGGGGGGATGGGGGGAGGGGCAGGGACACGGGGGTCCCACAGGCAGGGACGGCAGGACAGGGAGACCCCCAGCCCAGGCTGAGCTCTGGGTGCTGCAGAAACACCGAGGGCCCAGATCCAGGCGCACCCTCCGGCACCCAGCAAGTACAGCCAGCTGATGCTCACCTGTGAGGTCACCGGGGACCCCGGGTAAGAACCCCCCCTCCCTCCCACCGCCGGCACGGCCCCGGGGCTGAGCAGGGAGCGCCACGGGCACCCCGCGTCCCCCACCCCAGGGCAYGGCCACGCAGGGTGTCCTCCTGCCCGAGTGACCCCCGGCCTGGCGCAGCCCCCTGGAGTTCCTGTGGGAGAAGGAAGGAAGCCCAGTCCCCCTGCAGAAAGGCCCCGACAGCGTCCTGCTCTTCCCCTCCTTCAACGACATCCACCTGGGCACCTACACCTGCACGGCCACTGGCCCCCGGGGCACGGCCGTGGCCACCTACACCCTGTGGATAAACGGTAGGGRTGGCACCGAGGGCACAGCTGGGGACACGGGCTGTGCCCTGCTGCCCGCGGTTTGTCCACACCACCCCGGGCCACCCTGTGCCTGACGCTGGAGGTCATCTCCAGCCYGTGGCAGGAGCAGCCACCTCTGTCTCGCCTCTCGCAGACCTGGCGAGGTTCGTGTTCGTGTTCCCTGAGGAGTCCCCAACCGCCCACGTGCAGGTGACAGCAAAGCTGGAGCAGCCCCTGAACAACTTCACCGTGTGCCTGAGGTCCTACACCGACCTCACCCGGCCCTACAGCCTCTTCTCCTACGCCACCGAAGAACAGAGCAATGAGATCCTCCTCCTCAAGCCCAAACCCGGCCAGTACGAGTTCTCCGTGGGGGGCAAGTCCTTGCTATTCACAGTCCCCCAAAGCCTCGGGGAGAGCGAGCACGTCTGCGTCAGCTGGGAATCCGATACCGGCATCGTGGGGTTCTGGTTCAACAGGAAGCCCTGGCCCAGGAAGGGGCTGCAGAGGGGCTACACCGTGGGAGCGCCGGCGTCCATCGTGCTGGGGCAGGACCAGGACAGCTTCGGGGGCGGCTTTGACCCCCAGCAGTCCTTCGTGGGGGAGATTTCATCCGTGTACATGTGGGACACGGGGATCACCACCCGGGATGTGTCAGATGCCATGTATGACCACCCCTACGAAACCCCCATCTTCGGCTGGAGGAACTTCCCCTACAAGATCGTGGGCGAGGTGTACCTGAAGCCCTAAGGCTGTGTGGGGGTGTCCCTGCTCCTCGCTGTGTAACCCACCCAATAAAGCCACCCAGCATGACAAAAATGGAGAAATGGGATTTTAGGAGGGTGTGGTCTTTGGCGTGGGGGGTTGGAGCCCATCAAGGCACTGCAGGGCTCAGGTGATGGATCCAGGCTCAGAAGCTCCTTAGGGTGAGGGGGGAAGGGGGGAAGGGGCTGGTCCCAGCCCAGGGCCCTGCTCTGGCTTGGGGCCGTGGGGCTCAGCTGGGGACARGGGCAGGGCAGTCCTGGGGTGGACAAGCACCCCTGGCAGCCCCCAGGCACGGCAGGGTCTAGGGACGGGGCAGAACCTGTCAGGCTGGGGCTGTGGGGGGCCAGCCCTGGGACAGCCCCTTGTTCCCAAAATGGGGGGTTTCAGTCCCATGTCCCAGAGCCCTGAGGGTGCAGTACTGGAGTCCTGGCAGGGTTCAGCCCTCTGTCCTGGGGCATTCAGTCCCAGACAGGGGGACTATCCCTGTATCCCAGGGATTCAGCCCTATAGCCCCGTGTCCCACAGCCCCATATCTGAAGGGTCCAGCCCTGTGTCCCGCAGGTGCAGTCCTAGAGTCCCGAGGTGTTCAGCCCCATGTCCTGGAGCCCCTGGGGGTGCAGTCCCAGAGCCCCGGGGGCTYCAACCCCATGTCCCACAGCCCCGTGTCCCCGGGGGAGGGTCAGTCCCCTAGCCCTGGGGTTGCAGTCCCGTGTCCCGGGGGCTCAGTCCCGCAGCCCCGGGGGTGCTGTCCTGCAGCCCCTCAGCCCCGTGTCCCGTGGGGCTCAGTCYCGAAGCCCTGGGGGGTCCAGCCCGGTGTGCCGGGATTTCAGCCCCTGTCCCGTGGGGCCCAGTCCCGCAGCCCCCGGGGTCCAGCCCCGTGTCCTGGGAGATTCAGCCCCCCAGTCCCGCAGACCCCTGCCCCGGTGGGTCCAGCGCCGTGTTCCGGTGGGTCCAGCGCCGCGTCCCGGAGGTCCAGCCCGGTGTCCCGGCGTGGCCCCGGAGCCGGGGGCGGTCCATGTCCCCCTTGTCCCTCTCGGCCAGCTCTCGCAACCCCCCCCGACCTCCCCGTGCCCCCCTTCTTCCTCCGTGTCCCCCCTTCTGCCCGCCCTGTCCCCCCTCGGGCTCGGCCGCGCCACCTCCGCCGCTCGGCGCGGCCTCTCCCGGCCCGGCCCCGCTCCGGCCCCGCTCCGCCCCGGGCCGGTCTCGCTCCGCCCCGCGCGGCCTCCCCGGTACGGCGGGGCCGGGGGGTCCGCGGGGGCCCGCGGGGGGCGGCGGGGCCGGGCCCGAGGGAGCGCGGCGGGAYCGGGGTCCAGCGGGGCCCAGCGGGGCCCGGGCCCGGAGCTGCGGCCCGCGGGGCCGGGGGAGGGCCGGGGCTGGGCGGCCACACGGGCCGGGGGGCGAACAGGGGACGCGGGGGGCTGAACGGGGTTCCTGGGGGGCTGACGAGGTCTGTGGGGGGCTGAACTGGGGACCTGGTCACGTTCTCCGGGGGGGTGGGTTTGGGGGGGGCCTGGGGGTCCCGGGGGCCCTGACATGGGGGTTCTGAATTGAGGGTCTGAATTTGGGGGTCTGGGGGCTTGTTTATGTTCTCTGGGGGGGTGTTGGGTCTGAGAACTTTATTTGGGGGTCCCAGGGGTCCTGGTCAGGGGGTGCTGGGGGGCTTGGGGTACCCTGGCCATGTTCTCCAGGGCGTGGCTTTGGGGGTCCTGGGGGTCGCAGGGGTCCTGACAGGGGGGGTCTGCACTGTGGGGTCTGAACTGGGGAGTCTGGGGGTCCTGGGGACCTGGCCAGGTTTTCCAGGGGGGTGGTTTTGGGGGGCTGAGGGGGTCCTGGGGTCCTGACATGGGGGGTCTGAACTGGGGGGCCTGGGGGCTTTATTTAGGTGTCCCAGGGGTCCTGGCCAGGGTTTTTTGGGAAGGGGTACTGGGGGTTCTGGAGGCCTGCTGGGTTCTCCAGGGGGATGGTGTTGGGGGGGTGGGGGCCTGAGCTGGGGGTCCCTGCAATGGTCTCTCTGGGATCTGGCCTGACTTGGGGCATCAGACCTGGGGATCTGAGCTTGGGGTCCCAGGGGCCTCAATGGGGGCTTGACTGGGTTCTCCAGGGGTTGGTGTTGGGGGGCCTGGGGGGCATTCATTGAGGGTCTCAGGGGTCCTGGCTGGGAGTCCTGGGGAGGTGGTAATCGGGGTCTGGGGTCCTGATGTGGGGTCCCAGGGAGTCTGACCTTGTGAGTCATGTGGGCCTGGGCAGGGGGTCCCAGGGGACTGAACTGGGGGTCCTGGGGGCCTGGCAAATTTCCCTGTGGGACTGGTACTGGGGATCCCAGGAGGCCTGGCCATGTTCACTGGGGTGGTATTGGGGATCCTGGGGGCTTGGCCACATTCACTGGGGAGGGTGTGTTGGGGGTCCTGGGGCCTGAACTGGGGRTTCTAGCCAGGGGTTCCTGGGGAGCCTAAATTGGGGGTCCCAGGGGTTCTGGACAGGGGTTCTGGGGGACCTGAACTGGGGGTCTGCGGGCCTGATTTGGGGGCCTGGCCATGTTCTCCAGGGGGTGATACTGGGGGTCCTGGGGGATCTGACTTGGGGATCCCAGGGGTTCTGACCTGGGAGATCTGATCTGGGGTCCTGCCCTGGGGGTCCCAGGGCTCCTGACCTGGGGGTCCTGACCTGAGGGATCTGACCTGGGGATCCCAGGGGATCTGCCCTGGGAGTCCCGGGGGTCCTGACATGGGGGTCTGAAATGGGGGTTCAGGGGGTCCTGACCTGAGGGTCCTGTGGGTCCTGACCTGAGGGGTCTGGCCAGAGAATCTCAGGGGATCTTCCCTGGGGGTCTCAGGGGTCCTGACATGGGGACTCTGACCTGGGGGTCTGAAATGGGGGTTTCTGGGGTCCTGACCTGAGGGGTTTGACCTGGGGATCCTGTGGGTTCTGATGGTCCTGGGGTCCCGGCAATGGTGTCCCAGGGGTCTGGCCCGGGCAGGGTCTCCAGATCATCCCTGTCCTTGGTCCCCACAGGCGATGGGGGCATCCAAGCCCCCCAACTTCTCGTGGGTGGCCGAGGGCCGGCTGGCGGGGCTGGCGATGCCGCGGGAGCCGGGGCACTACCGGTACCTGCGGGAGCGCGGGGTCCGGCACCTCGTGTCCCTGAGCGAGCGGGCCCCGCCCCACCACGGCTGCTGCCCCCAAATCCAGCTGCACCGGCTCCGCGTGCCCGACTTCACCCCCCCGACCCCACAGCAGATCCAGAGCTTCCTGGACATCGTGGAGGAGGCCAACGGCCGCGGGGAGGTACGGCAGGGACAGCGGGGGACACCTGGGGGACATCCGGGGGGTGATACTTGGGGGATACCTGGGGGGAACAGCAGGGGGGCACCTGGAGAAGGCAACTGGGGGARACACCAGAGGGGACAACTGGGGGGGTGACACCGAGAGGGGGAAACTAGGGGGGACCTGGGGGGGACAGCTGGGGGACACTAGGAGGGTGACACTTGGGGGACACCTGAGGGAGACACCTGGAGAGAGACACCAGAAGGGACACCAGGGGAGGGAACACTAGGGGTCACAGCCGGGGGACAGTCGGGGGACACCTTGAGGGAGATCTGGGTGGGGGCATCTGGAGGGGGGCACCTCGAGGGGATGACATCTTGGTGAGGGGACACCTGGGCAGGGTGACACCTTGAGGGGGGGACACTTTTGGGGGGGCAATACCTGGGGGGGGGTGACAGCTCGGGGGGGGAGGTATTCAGGGGACACACCTTAGTGGGGACATTTGGGAGGGTGACACCTTGGGGAGGGGGACACTTTGGAGGGGGTGACATCTTGAGGGAGGACACCTTGGGGGGGTGACACTTCAAGGGTGACATTTTGGCAAGGTGACATCTTGGGGGAGGAGACACCTTGGGGGCGACACACCTTGGGGCTGGGGGGTGACACCTCGAGGGAGTGACACCTTTGTGGGGGGGGGTTGACTTGGGGAATGACACCTTGGGAGGGTGACACCTGGGGGGGACACACACCTGTGGGGGGGTGACACCTCAAGGGCTTGCACCCTGGCGGGTTGACACCTCGAGAGGGGACGCCTTTGGTGACAGCTGGGGAGATGACACCTCATGGGATGTCGCCGGGGGCAGYGCCCAGGTGGGCATCACCTGTCACCCAGGGGGTGACGGGGGGAGCACGGGGGGGTCCGGCAGTGCCGCCCACGCGCCGTGTCCCTCTGCCAGGCCGTGGCAGTTCACTGCATGCTGGGCCACGGCCGGACGGGCACGCTGCTGGCCTGTTACCTGGGCAAGGAGCGGCACCTGGCCGGGGRCGACGCCATCCGCGAGATCCGGCGGCTCCGGCCCGGCTCCATCGAGACCCCGGAGCAGGAGCAGGCCGTGATCCGCTTCTGCCAGCGCCTGCGGTAGGTGCCACCCGCCCTGCGCTCCCCTGTCACCGTGGGGGTCCCCTCCCCCAGCTGCGGCTCCCAAATCCCCCAAATCCCGGCTCATCAGTGGGATCTGCCCCTCCACAGTGCTGGGGAGGACGGCGAGGAGGCCTGAGCCTGATAGGATCCGTGGAATTGGGCACCCTGAAAGGCTGGGGGATCCCCAGCCCCGTCTGTCCCCTCCTGCATTAAAGGACTGGCCTGTGGCTCCTCTCCAGGTCTGGTTTTGGGGTACGTGTGGGGGGGACTTGTGGCTGTGGTTCTGCTGGGCTCCCCCGGACCTGGCTTCGTTGGCAGCTGCATCCCGGGGTGTGAGGTCCTGGCTCTGGGGTCATTGGGGTGATGGCTCTGGGGTCCTGGCTCTGCGGTCATTCAGGGTCCTGGTTCTGGGATCTTTTGGAGTCCTGGCTCTGGGTTCTGGCTTTGGGGTCCTGCTTCTGAGGTCTCTCTGGGCCCTGTTTCTGGGGTTGTTCAGAGTCCTGGCTGTAGGGTTGGTTGGGGTCCCAGCTCTGGGTCCTGGCTCTGGCTCCTGGCTTTGGAGTCCTGGCCTTGGGGTCCTGCTTTGGGGACCCAACTCTGGATTCTGGCTCTGGGGTCTCTCAGGGTCCTGGTTCTAGGGTCCCTTAGGGTCCCAGCTCTGGGCTCCTGGCTCTGGGGTCCCTCAGGGACCATGAGCAGCCATGTTTTGGCCCCCAGAGCACCCCCAGAGCTGTCACCCGCCAGAGCTGTCACCTGCCAGCGCCCTGATGCCACGTGGAGGGTGACAACCGTGTCAGCGCCGGGGGCCGGCCCGGGACGTTGATGCTTAGAGTGTAGCTTAGCCGGAATTGAGGCATCTCCATCCAAAAATCCAATCCTGGAAATCTCTTCTCAGCTGCTCCTAACCTTGGTGGCATTTAAATCCTGGTTGGATGCAGTGTCACCGTCCCCGTTTCCGGGCGGGTGGCACATGGCCGGGAGCGCCCCAGGCACACTGGGGGCCAGTGCCTCAGCCAGCACCTGCACAGTCCCCAAAAGTTCCTCTGGAACGCCACAATGTCACCATCCTCCCTAGGGGACGAGGCACCAGGGTGGTGACACCGTGGTGGTGACAGCGGGCACCACTGGCAATCCAGCTGTGCCCTGCCCAGAGGTGACCACAACTGGGGTGGGGGGTTCACCACAGGGTGTGGGGTCACTCCAAACCTCACGGGCTGCACAGCTGCCCCTGGCACTGCCCACACCCGTGGTGGGGTTTTGGGGACACCCGTGTCCCCTGAGCAATGACGCTGAGGCCACACCAGCGCACGGGGCCGTGTGGGGAGCACGTGCCGGGGGCACAGCGGGTTTGGGGTGCCCAGCCCTGCGGGGGGACTGGCATGGGGACAGTGGGGACACGGTGGGGACACAGTGGCCGCGGTAGGGACGCTGTGGCCGCGGTGGCAGTGCCGGACAGCGGTGTCCAGCCTAAGCCCGCGGGAGCACATGGGCCGGAGCGGCYGAAAGCTGCTTACGGCAGAATTATTGCCCTTAACTCCGCTGACTCCGCGCTGTCCTCAGAGTCCCCCGGGCTCAGGGGGCCAGGCCGGCCCGGGGGGGCTCTGAGGACCCCCAGCCCCACTCGAGGCGGGTGGGCCGGGGGGGGCTTCGCCCCAGTGTCGCTCCCGGGGCTCTGGTGTGGCCGGGCCGGTGTCACAYGCCGGGTTTGCTCACCCTCGATCCCGGCTCCGTGCCCGGGACACCGCGGGGATGTCCCCCCTGTCCCCTCCTGTCCCCTCCTGTTCCCCCAGCCTGGCGGGCGGCCCAGCTCCGGCTCAGCCCGCGGGATGGGGACACGGCACCGGTGGCTGTCCCCGCGTGGGGACACATTTAGGATGGGATTAGAGAGGGGCAGCCRGGATGGGGAAGGGCAAGCGGGGGGTGCTGGCATGGGGGCCTGGGACACACAGAGGGCACAGAGGGGACAAGGCGCTGGGCTTGTTTGTCACAGCCSCCGGTGCCACCCACCCGTCCCTGCCCATGTCCCATTGGGGCATCACACACCCAAACCCCACAGCAACGCCCACTCATGTGTCCTGTCTGTGTCCCACCTGTGTCCTGTCCATGTCCCACCTGTGTGCTGTCCATGTCACACCTGTCTCTCATCCATGTCCCACCTGTGTGTCCCTTCCATGACTCCCCCCAGTCCCACGTGTGTGTCCCATCCGTGTCCCCTCTCAATCCCACCCGTGTTCACCTGGTCCCACCTGTGTCCCAGGAGTGTTCTCCCCCCTCATCCCACCCGTGTGTCCTGCCCGTGTGTCCTACTCATGKCCCACCTGTGTCCCTTTCCATGGTCCCATCTGTGTGTCCCACCCATGACCGTCCATGTCCCCCCCAGTCCTGCCTGTGTGTCCCACTTGTGTGTCCCCCCATGTCTCCCTGTCCCCTATTCATGACCGCTCGTGTCCCCACCAGTCCCTTCCTAGTGCCACCCAAGTGTATCACCCGTGTCCCTACCTCTGCTTCCCCCAGTCCCACCAGTGTGTCCCCATATCCCACCCATGTGTCCTCTTTGTGAGTCCCACCTTGTGTTCCATTCGCGTGTCCTCCCCAGTCCCCCCCGTGTCCCCCTCCCGTGTCCCACCCCATGTCCCACGTGTGTCCCACCCATGTGTCCCACTCGTGTCCTCCTCCAGGTGCCCCCCCGTAACCCCCCGTAACCCCCCGTGCCTCCCCCGGTTCCACCCGTGATCCCCCATGTGTCCCCCCATGTCCCCCCTGCCTTTCCTCCTCCATATCCCCCCATGCCCCACCCCGTCCCCGTGTCCCCGCCCCGGGTACTCCATTTCCCAGCASCCCTCGCTCCCGCTGCCCCGCTCCGCCATTGGCCGCCCGGGGCCGCGCCCGGAGGCGGCTCCTGATTGGCTGTCGCCGCGCAACGGGCGGCGGGGGGCGGGGCCGGGCCGGCCCCTCCCGGCGTCGCGGGTTTGTTTGCGGCCGCCCGGCGGCGGCGGCCGGAGCCGAGCGGACCCGAACGGACCCGAACCGAGCCGGAAAGAGCCGAAAGCGGCCGGAAAGAGCCGAGCGCAGCCGAGCGCGGCCGGCCGGGCATGAGGAGCGGCGGGACGCGGAGCCCCCCGCGCCCCCCGCCCGGGGCCGGTGCCCCCGGGGCTGCCCGGCCGAGCCCGCCGGTCCGCGGGCCCCGGTGACGCCGCGGGAGCCGCCGCAGGGGGGGCCTGGGCTATGCGGTGGTGGCTGCGCGCCGCCGTCCTCAGCCTGCTCGCCGGAGCCGGGGGTGAGGGGTCGCCCCGGGCGGGGGGGCGGGGGGGGTGGCGGGGCCGGTCTGGCCGGTGCCGGGACAGGGGCAGGGGGCTCCGGGGGCGGGGAAGGGTGCCGGTGGGGCCGGTCTGGCCGGTGCCGGGTCCCGGGGAGGCGGGAGGAGGCGGGGGACAGCGAGAACGGGGGGCTCCGGGGGCGGGGGGAAGGTCCCGGTGTGTCCCAGTGGGGCCGGTCTGGCCAGTGCCGGGTGCCGGGGAGGCGAGGGCGGTGGTTCCGCCGGCGGGGGAAGGGTCCCGATCCATCCCGGTSTGTCCCGSTCCCTCCCGTCCCGTCCCGTCCCGCCCCCATCCCGGTCCCTCCCGGTGTGTCCCGTCTCACCCGTGCGCGGTGCCGGTCCCGCAGGCAGCGACCGGAGCGAGCCCCGGGCCGTGGTGGGGCGCGTCGGGGGCAGCGCGGTGCTGGGCTGCGGGCTCCTGGGCGCACACGAGGCGCGCCCGCCGCTCTACGTGATCGAGTGGGTTCGCTTCGGCTTCGTCCTCCCCATCTTCATCAAGTTCGGGCTCTACTCGCCGCGCGTGGACCCCGAGTACGCGGGTGAGTCCCGGGGACGGGGCGGGCGGAGCGGCCCGGGGGTCCCCACGCGGTGTCCCGTGTCCCCGCTCGCCGCGGTTGGGTCCTACCGGGGGCTGCTGCTGTTGGACCACCTTAATCCCGCTCCTGGGGAAGTGGGGGGCTCTCCCGGGGGTCTCGGGGGTCAGGAGGGGACGGTGAGGGGCAAGGAGGTCCCTGCAGCGGGTGAGTCCCAGTGCCCATCCCCAGGGATGGCAGGAGGGATGGGGGTCCCCAGCTGGCAGAGGGAATGCAGATCCCTGCCCAGCCTGGCAGCAGGAGAGATTCCCACAGGGCAAAAGGTGGGAGAAGCCCCCAGCCCATCCCCGTGGCCTCTGGCCGCTGGGACATCTCCCGCAGGACGGGACGGCCGAGTGCCCGGCACTGCCCTGGCCGTGTCACCCCGGGGCCGGTGCCACCGGGCTGCCCCGTGCCGGGGGCTGCGGGCGCTGCCTCGGCCCGTGCGGGTCGCCTGAAGGTTGAGGCTGGGGAGGGGATTTCGGGGGAGCTGCTAATTGGAGCAAAGCTGGGCCGGGGACGGGCTGGGCGTGGGAGGGGGATATTCGCTGCTTTACCGGGTATTTAAGTGAGCGGTGGCAGAGCCCGAGGGATCCCAGCGAGAGGATCCCTGCGAGCAGGGAGGGGAAGGCGACAGGAGTGTCCCTTGGGGGTGGGGAGGGCTGGCAGCCCGTGGGTGATTTGGGCTGAGCCCAACCCCGACGTTCTGTGCCAGCCACGCACCGAAATCCCCGTTCCGACCGTTCCTCGGGGGGCCAGATCACGCCCGGATCAGGAGCCCATCCCTGCTGCCGACACTGGCCCCTGCTTAAAAATCCCCTGGTTTGGGACAGCCCCTCTCCTGCTGGCCCTTCCCTGCCTGCAGAGAGGGCACGGATTTTGGGAGACGCCCGGGGCCGTTTTCAGCAGCTCGGAGTTGGCTCTGGGGGACCAGCGGTGACAACGAACCCCCGGCCAGGACAAGGCACCTGCGCTCCCGGGAGGCCTGGGCTGGGCTCCTGTTACCTGAGCTCCGAGGGGCCCCGGGGCTGCCGCAGCTCCGGTTACCCGGGAAGGGGCTGGCAGTGTCCCGCCCGCAGCCCCCCCCTTGTCCCTTCGTCCCCGCCGCCAGCGCGGCCCCGCGGGCTGCCAGAGCAGATTGGGATCAGGGCTGGGGGAAGGGGCTGGTGGCTGGAATGAGGGCGAGCTGGGTGGGCAGGGGGGCTGGCGGCCGTCGCCATGGCAGCGGGGCGCTTGTTTTCCATCCGCTGGGAAGGGACGGGTGCAGGGAGGGGCAGGGCCGGTGGGTGCAGGGCCACGGCAGCCCCCTCCTCCAGCCCTTCCCAGGTGGGTCAGGTCAGGTGTCACCCGGAGGGGCCACTGCTGTCACCAATGTCCCTCGTGGGGAGATTTGGGGTGTCCTAGAGATAGGGTGAGCTGCAGCCACCTCTGTCAYAGAGCTTGGGGGGAAGGGGTCAGCTCTCCCCTGGGTGCCACCATCCCCCACGGTGTCATGGGCCGCTGTCCCCTGCCCTGGACCAGAGCTGGTGGTCCTGGCCTGGCTCAGGCYCCCCTCTCCGGCAGTGGCCGCGTGGCGGGGGCTGCAGCCCCCTTTGTGTCCCGCTGAATGTCGGTTGCCAGGCGCGGGGGGATGCTGGGCCACAGGGTTTTGTTTTTGCAGGGTGGTGGAGGAGGAGGAGGGAGCTGGGGCCGGCACAGGGGGATTAGGGAGAGGCTGAGGGGCGTCCCCAGGCCACTCTGATCCCTTCCAAAGGGACCTTTGTTCGGGAGCCGGCTGCTCCCGCCGCGCCTGGGGCTGGGGGCTGGCAGCTGCTGGCAGGGCCGGGCTTCCCAAAGCTTCCCAAAGCTTCCCAGAGCTGTCCCACTTCCCAAGCCCCGGCGTGGGATCCAGGTCTGGGGTGAGGGCTGGCGGACCCCTCGTCCCACAGCTGTGGGGTGAAGCCAGAGGGGTGAGAGATAGGGCCGGCAGCAGCTCTGGGCGCTGCGGGGAGGGTTTGCACGTGTTTGGGTGCGGGGTGGATCCGGTCCCTCAGCCTCGGTGCCCAAACCCGCCYGCCCGGCTCGTGCCACTCCTGTTCCTCATCCTTGCCGGGCTCGTCTGGCGGGACATGGAATCCGACGGGACACGGAATCCCAATCCCGCTGCCAGCGGCACCCGTGTGGTGCCCGGCCGAGACTCCGGTGCCTCGGGCAGTGCGTGGGGACTCTCGGTGACACCGGGTGGAGCTGACGGCGGGGTTCCCCAAAAATTCCTGTGTTGGAGACCCCTCAGGAAGCTGCCGGTCCTGGGATGCYGATGAAGCATCGTGGGCTGCTCTGATGCTGGGGCTGTGTCCCTGCCGTGGTGTCCCRRGAGCAAGGCCACACCTGGCYGTGGGCTGGGGGTGCCCGGGGTGGGAGTGCTGGGTGATGGATGCCCAGGGAAGGAGATGCTCGGGACAGTGGGTACCCGGGAAAGGGGATGCTCAGGACAGTGGGTGCCTGGGGAAGGGGGTGCCCGGGATGGTGAGTCCTCAGGCTGGGGGTGCCCGGACAGGGGGTGCTCGGGCCGGGGTGCCCGGAYAGGGGGTGCTCGGGCCGCTGGGTTGCCGGTGCGTTGGGTTTCGCTGGCCGCGCACCCCAGCCTGGGCTGAGCCAATTGCCTGCTGCACCCTGAGCCGATTATGGCTCTGATAATAGCCCGGGGGATTAACGGGCTGCGCCCGCTCTCGCTTTGGCCCTTATCCTCCTCCTCATCAAAGAGGCCGCGGGGCGTGGGCCTGGCGCGGGGCGAGGACCCCACGGCCTGGGGGAGCCCGCCGCCACCGTGTCCCCCCCGGGGGGCTGCAGAGCTCGTCCCTGCGAGGCGGGCGGGGCGGTCACCGTGAMCCCCCCGAGCCGCGGGCAGCGGGGCCGGTGCGGGGGTGCCGGGGCTTAGCAGGGCTCCTAAGGGTGAGAGCGCCGGGGGGGCTCCCGGGGGGACGGAGCCGTGGGGGAAGGGTCCCTGGAGGGGGAAGAGGGGTCGGGGGGGATGATGTGTGCAGCTGGAGGGGTGATGGGACCAGTCCCGCCCGGCTGCTGGGAGTGATGCTCGAAGCGCGTGGAACCCGCAGTGCCGGGGGTCCCTGCCGAGGCCACCCTCCGCGGGGGCGGGTGACAGAGCCACTGTCGCCTCCTCCCCGTGTCACCGATGTGTGTAGTGCTGAATGTCGCTGTGACCAACCTCTGGCACCGCAGTTCCCAGCCCCCCGTGGTGCCAGCGTGGGCGGGCGCCCTGGGGAAGGGGTGGCCCCGGGAAGGAAGTGACTGGGGAGAGTGTGGCCACCGAAAGGGGGTGGCCCCGGGAGGGGGTTGGCCCCCGGGAAGGGGGTGGCCTGAGGAGGGGGTGACCCCGGGGAGGGAGTGGCCCGGGAGGGGGTGGCCCCGGGAGGGGGTGGTCCGGGGACGTGGCTGTCCCTGAGCCGCTGCCGGGCGCGCAGGTCGCGTGCGGCTGGAGGAAGGTGCCTCGCTGCGCCTGGACCTGCTGCGTGCCGAGGACCAGGGCTGGTACGAGTGCCGGGTGCTCTTCCTCGACCGGCACAGCACCGACGCCGACTTCCAGAACGGCACCTGGATCCACCTCACCGTCAACGGTACCGGCCCGTCCCACCCCCACCTGCTCTGCCCAGACCTCCCGGGGCTAGCACTAGATCTGCTGGGCTTCCCCGGCCAGCTGAGCCAGATCTGGGGGTGAGGGTTGGGATCTGGATTTTCCTTCCAGCACCCCCCACCTTCCTGGAGACCCCCCCTGCGTTCGTGGAGGTGCGGGACCAGGCCGCGCTGAGCCTCACCTGCAGGGCTGTCGGCAACCCCCAGCCTGTTGTCACCTGGAAGAGRAGTGACCTGCCTGTCCAGAGCGGGGACACGGTGCAGGTGAGGACAGCAAACCACTGCTCACCCCGCTGTGGGGTGTGGCCGGGGTCTCGTGCTTGGCTGGAGAGCAGGTGCCTGTCCCCGCCGTGGTGGCACCTGCCTGCTGCCACCACCCTGCTCACGCGGCACGTCCCTGTCCCTGGGTGGCCGTGCCCTGTCCCTTGGTGGCCATGCCCTGTCCCTGGGTGGCCGTGCCACAGCTGGTGCCGTTGCAGGTGAGGAACGGGACGCTGACCATCGCCGCCGTGGAACGCGCCAGCGCGGGCACCTACACGTGCCACGCGTCCAGCAAGGAGGGCACTGTCACCCACACCACCCGCGTGCTCGTGCAGGGTAAGGGCGGGTGGTCCCCCAGACCTGCCCCGTGGGCTGGGGACACGGAGGGAGCCATGGCGTGGTTGGCTTTGGGAGCAGCTGGAGCCATCCCTTGTCCCCAGCCCTCACCGTCCCCTCTGCTCTGCGCCCCAGGGCCGCCCATCATCGTGGTGCCACCCCAGAACGTCACTGTCAACATCTCCCAAGATGCCTTTCTGGCGTGCCAGGCTGAGGCCTACCCGGGGAACCTCACCTACACCTGGTTCCAGGGCAGCAGCAACGTCTTCCACCTCAGGTACAGCGGGAGCAGGGATGGCACCGGGAATGCTGTGCCCCCCAAACCTGGCCCCGAGTGCCAGGGACAGGCTGGGTGTGTGGTGAGGGCAAATCGATCGCCCCAGGGCAGCAGAGACCATCCCAATTGTGTCACTCACTGCTCTCCCCTCCCCTCCCAGCCACCTCCAGGCTCGGGTTCGTGTCCTGGTGGACGGGAGCCTCCTGCTGCAGCGAACGACCCCGGACGACGCCGGGAAATACACCTGCACCCCCAGCAACGGGCTCTGGAAGCCGCCTTCTGCCTCGGCCTTCGTCACAGTGCTCTGTAAGACCCCTCCTGCACCCGTGGGCCACGGGGGGCCCTGCCATGGGGGCTGTGATGGGAACAGGGGTGCCCCGTGGGGATCCCAGCCCCGTTGGTCCCCGCAGACCCAGCTCAGGTGACCACCATGCTGCCGGAGACCCACCTGCCGAAGGGCATGCGGGGCGTGATCCGCTGCCCCTCCAGAGCCAACCCCCCCCTGCTCTCCGTCACCTGGACGAGGGACGGGCGCCCGCTGGAGCTGGACAAGGTAGGGCCTCTCCCACCCCCGCCACCCTTCCCAGCTTCCCAAATCCCTCCTCCTCACCCCCGTCACTCCCAGCTCCCCGGCTGGTCCGTGCGGCCCGACGGCTCCATCGTCATCGCGACGGGGAACGACGACGCGCTGGGGCTGTACCGCTGCACGCCCTACAACAGCTACGGCACGGCCGGAGAGTCCCGGCCCACGCGCGTCCTGCTGAAGGTGAGCAGCCCCTCGGGGTYCCCCCCCCGGCTCTGCACCCCTGCCGAGCCCCCCATGCCGCCCCTCTGCCTTGCAGGACCCTCCCGCCTTCACGGTGCGGCCCAAGGAGGAATATTTCCAGGAGGTGGGTCGGGAGCTGGTGATCCCATGTGCCGCTCACGGGGATCCCCCCCCCACCATCACCTGGCTGAAGGTAGGGGTTGCTGCCTTGGGGGGCTGGYTGGCCCCCCCCGGGGACAGAGGTTGCTTTTGGCCTCTGGGGCAACATTCCCRTGGCAGTGTCCTTGTCCCATCACTCCTGGGACAGTGTCCCTTTTCCACATCACTCCTGGGGCCATGTCCCTGTCCCATCACTCCTGGGGCAGTGTCCCTGTCCAATCACTCCCAAGGCAGTGTCCCATGTGCCCACCTTTCTCTTGGGGCAGTGTCCCTATCCCRTCACTCCTGGGGCAGTGTCCCTGTCCCATCACTTCTGCAGCAGTGTTCCATGTCTCCACATCATTCCTGGGGCAGTGTCCTTGTCCCATCTCTCCTGGGGCAGTGTCCCTGTCCCCACAGATGCTGCAGAAGGGCCTCAGGGCACTTTACTTGAGCATCCTCTAAAAAACTGACAAAATCCTCCCCTTGKCTTCCAAACCAGCCCCAGAGTGGTGGGTCATGTGCCCCTTTTCATGTCCCTTTGTCCCTGGTGTGGTGGTGTCACCATCCCTGCCCTGCACTGGGGTGGGCTGGTGGTGGCCCCCCCTCAGTGTGTCGGTGCCCCACAGGTGGGCAGCGTGGGGAAGAGCAGTGCCCAGGTGGATGGGAACAGCAGCCTCGTCCTCCACCCCCTCATCAAGGAGCAGCACGGGGTCTGGGAGTGCACGGCCACCAACCAGGTGGCCAGCGTCACCGCTGCCACCTCCGTCCACGTGTTGGGTGAGCCGCCGGGCACCATGGGCTGGGATGGTCCTGGGGTGGGCAATGCAGGCTCCCCCTGTGCTGGAAAGGGTGGTCCAAGCCCCCCAGTGTGACACTGCTGCCCGCCAGGTACCAGTCCCCACGCTGTCACCAACGTCTCCGTGCTCCCGCTGCTGCTGGCAGCCAACATCTCCTGGGAGCCGGGCTTTGACGGGGGCTACTTCCAGAGGTTCAGCGTGTGGTACACCCCGCTGTGAGTGCCCACCCCTCTTGTCCCCCCACCCTGGGGCCCTCGGCTCCAGGCTCACGGGTCCCTCGTGTCCCAGGGCGAGGCACCCGCCGCGGGCGCACCACGACTGGGTGTCGCTGTCGGTGCCGGCGGGGGCCCAGCACCTTCTGGTGGAGAACCTGCAGCCGGACACCAGCTACCAGTTCAGCGTCCTGGCCCAGAACAAGCTGGGCAGCGGCCCCTTCAGCCAGATCGTCACCTCCGTGCCCAGGGGTAAGGGGGGCTCCCCACAACGCCCCCGCTGCCCCCAAGCGCTCGGGATGCTCCCGTTCCCACCTCGTGCCAGCCTCTCCTTTCTCCCCAGGCTTCCCAGTGACCACAGTGCCTCCGGAGCCGCCGGCCATGACCGTGCGCGTCTTCCTGTCCCCGCCGCGGGCTCTGACGGCCAACGAGACCGTGCGGGGGGTGCTGCTGCGCTGGGAGCCCCCCGCCCGCGCCTCGGCGGCCCTGAGCGGCTACGCGCTGGAGCTGCGGCAGGACAAGGGCGGCTGGGAGGTGCTGGAGCGCTCCATCCCCGGCACCGACACCCAGGTGCTGGTGCCAGGGCTCATCAAGGTGAGGTCCGGCCGGGCGCTGGGGCGGGTTAGGGCTTGGTGGCCACCGTGGCCGCGTGGCTCACGGCCCCGTGTCGCCCAGGACGCCTTCTATGAGTTCCGACTGGTGGCCTTTGCTGGCAGCTACATCAGCGACCCCAGCAACACGGTGAACGTCTCCACGGCAGGTATGGCTGGGCTGCCATCCCTGGGGACAGAAGCCAGATTCCCAAATTGCCAAAACAGAACCCCAGAACCCCCTTCCCGCTGCTCCTAACCCTGTGTCCCTGCTGCTAAACCCGAGGGGGACAGAGCAGGACCCCAAGGCTAAAYCTGTGGGAACAGCCACGGATCTGCCTTGGCTTCAGCCTCACGGACCAGAGCATCCCCTCTCCCGGTGCCCATGGCGGGGGCACAGGTCCTCCTGAAGGACAGAGCAGCCCYGGGGGGCGAGAGCTGCGGCTTTGCCGTGTCCCCGAGCTGCTGGTGACGCGCGGTGACACGAGGGGGCTGTGGCCGCCTGACGGGGTGCCCTGTGTGTGGCAGGGATGGAGGTGTACCCGTCCCGCACGCAGCTGCCGGAGCTGCTGCCGCAGCCGGTGCTGGCGGGGGTCATCGGGGGGATCTGCTTCCTCAGCGTGGCCGTCATCTTCAGCACCATGGCCGCCTGCATCATGAACCGGCGCCGCGCCGCGCGCGTCCGCAAGCGCCGCCAAGGTACGAGCCGGGCAGCAGGACCCGGGRAGGGGACAGAGGACAGGGGACAGGGACAGGCCAGCCCGGGGTGGGGGCCGAGCGGGTGCCGCCATCTCCTCCTCATCACATTTTGAGTTGCTCGCTGTGTGATCCCCCCTGTGTTCTCATGGCCTTCCAGATCCACCACTCGTCTTCTCCCCCAGCAAGAAGCTTCCACCTCCACAGTAAGTCACGCCACGCCATTGCCACGCTCCCTCCCTGTCCCACTCCCTTCCTGTCCTGCCACTCTATGCCACATTCCCTCCGTGTCCTGCCCTGCCATGCCATGCTCCCTGCCTGTCCCACTCCCACCATGCCACTCTCCCTCCCTTGTGCCACTCCTGCCATGCCACATTTTCTCTGTCCCACTCCTGCCATGCCACGCTCCTCTCCATCCCACTCCCTCCCTGTCCAACTCCTGCCATGTCACTCCCCCAGCTTCCACTCGCCCACATCCCGCTCCCCCCATCCCACGCTTGGCCATGCCATGCTCCCCTCCCTGTCCCACTCCCTCCACGCCACGCTGCCCCCATCCCACTCCCACCCCGTCCCACTGCGCTCCCCATCATTCACCTGCTGCCAKCTGGGGGCACAGGGACAGGCTGGGGACAGCCACCCCCTGCTGCCACTGACCAAGGACATTAGGAGCAGGGTGCTGGGGCCAGAGCTCCCCCCACGTGCTCCCTCCGGGCAGTTTCGGCCGGACAAAGGATCTGGAAGTGCAGGAGCAGGGCTGTGAGTGCCCGGTGAGTGTCCGGGGGCGCTGCAGCCGCTGCCTCTCCCTCGCAGCAATGCTCGTGGCCCTGGTAGCCCCGACAGCACGGTGAAGCTGAAGCTGCAGCCGTCGCCGTACCGGAGCCTGCACCGGACGCTGCTGTGGGGYGAGAAGGCCGGCACCAGCCTGGGGCTGAGCATCGCCGGCTCCCGCTACCCCGGCTACGAGAGCCACGGCCGGGAGCACGTCCCGCTGGAGCGCATCTGCCGCGGCCCCGACGGGCGCTTCGTGGTGGAGACCGACCCGCGGCCGGAGCCGGACCCGCTGCGGGACCCGCCGGAGCCCTACCATCAGCTGCCCGACGGGGAGGAGGAGGAGGAGGAGGAGGAGGAGGAGGAGGAGGAGGAGGAGGAGGAAGAGGACGAGCCCGTGTGGCACAAGGGGGTCTTGCTGCGCCCCCGGCCCGCGGGGCAGCCCCGCCGGGGCACCCGGGCCTCCGGCCACCGCCACGGCCGCTACTTCGGCTACGGCAGCAGCAGCCCCGTGGACGAGGCCGCGGCGTTGAGCATCACCGACGTCAGCCCCGTGGCCTCCGCCACCGCCACCCTGCCTTACAGCACTGCCCAGGAGCCCCCCGGGCCCCGCCACGGCCACCCCTGGGACTCGCCGCCCCGCCAGGGCTCCCCCCGGCCGGCYCCCGGCCCCCCGGTGTCCCCCGGCCCTCCGGCCATCAGCGGGATCCTCCAGTACCTCAGCCTGCCCTTCTTCAAGGAGATGTGCGTGGACGGTGACTGGCCCCCCCCGGAGGAGCCGGCGGAGCCCCCCCGGCCGGAGCCCCCCGCCAGTCCCCCGCCCGCGGGGCGGACGCTGTGCCCGGACTGCATTGACACAAGTGCCAACGCCACCTCCCCACCYGCCACCGCCGCGTTCCTTGAGCCCCCCCGGCTGCCCGTGGGCCCYGCCAAGGCCTCGCTGCCCGGCTCCCCCGCCTGGCCCCGCTCCCCCAGCCCCGGGCCCCCCCAGCCGTCCCCCCACCTCCGGACTGAGGCCCCGGGGCGGCCGCCGGACACTGCGCCCCCGGAGAAGCTCCCGCGGGGCAGCCTGACCAGCCAGAGCAGCGGCCGGGGCAGCGGCTCCTTCCTGCGGCCGCCCTCGCTGGCACCGTCCCTGGGGGGCACCTTCCTGGGCACCCCCCTGGGGGACGGGGGCAGCTGGCACAGCGGGGTCTCGGCAGCGGAGGAGGGCCGGGGCAGGACGGATCCTGGCGCCGGGAAGAGGTGAGCCATGGGCAGGGCGCCGGGATGAGCTCCCGCAGCGTGCCGGGGCAGCTCCCGGCCTGTCCCACGGGGCTGGGATGGGGTGTCCTGGCACGGAGCTGCCACGCTGCCTCCCAGCCCTGCAGCACCCTGGGGACTCCCCCACACTGTCCCCGTGCCAAGGGGACCACTCCAGTTCTCCCCCAGCATCCCTGCCCACTCCCCACTGTGTCCGCACATCCCTGGGGTTGGTGCCCCAACGCTCATCTCTGGGATCTCACATCTTGGAATCTGCCCAACGCCTGTCCCTGGGGTTTTGTGCCTTGGAGTCTCCTGACATCGCATCCTGTGGGTCTGAYGCCCGTCACTGGGGTCTCATGCCCATTTCTGGCATCTGATGCCTCGGGCTCTGCCTTGATGCCCATTCCTGGGGTCTCACACCCATTGCCGAGGTCTCATTTCACGGGGTCTCTCCTGATGCCCATCCCCGTGGTCTGACACTCGTTCCCGGGGTCTGACACGCATCCCCGGGATCTCGCACTCATTCCCCGGATCTCACTCCCGTCCCCGGCGTCTCACGCCCTCGGGCCGTGCCCCTCRCCCCCCTCCCCGCAGGAGGAACACCTCGGTGGACGAGAACTACGAGTGGGACGCCGAGTTCGCGCTGGAGTCGGAGCTCCTGGAGGCGCTGCAGCTTTACCGGGGGGCGGCCCCGGCGCGGCCCGGCTCCTCCATCGCCCTGCGGGACCTGCAGCGGCACAGTGAGTGCGGCCCCCCCGCGCCCCCCACCCCCGTGCCCCGGGCCCCGTGGCCGCCCCGGCGGGTGCCGCGGCGGGGCCGGACGCTGCCTATCTCCCCGCAGAGCCCGGCTCGACCCCGGTGAGCTCGGTGTCGGCGGAGGCGTTGGGGACGGGGGGGCCCCCGGAACGCGGCCAGACCCCCCGCCCCGAGGGGAGGGGGCGCCGCAGGGAGGGGGCCCAGCAGCGGCGGCAGCGGGTGGGCGCCCGCGGGTGCTGCTCCGAGCGCTTCGAGCTGGCCACGCTGCTCTAGGGACCCCCGGGACCCCCCGGGTCGGGGGTGAAGGGATGGGGCGGGGGGGAATAAAGAGGCGTGAGAGCAGCTCTGGCTTGTGTTGGCGGGGGGCACCCCCACCCCAAAGCACCCCTTACCCCCAGGGCGCRCCCCAGCCCTCCAGGGTCCTGCCACTTCTCTCCTCCCCCGGGATCCCCCCTCCCAATGCTCCCTGCAGGGCCTGTGAGCCCCTTCATCCCCCCCTCACCCATCACCACCCACCCCCATCACCCCATCTCCCTTGCGTCCCCCCATGTCCCATCTCCTCCACTCCATCCCACACCCCAACCCATCTTCCCAGCTGCCCCTCATCTTCTCGGTGTCCCCCCACCCCTTGTCCCGATCCCCACGCTTTGTGCAGGCTCCCCTCCTGGTCCCCCCCCATTCTGCTCTGTCCCCATCTTCCCCATCCCCTGGCCACAGCTTCCCATTCCCCCCTCGCATCTTCCCAGTCTCCCCCTATCAATTCCACAACCCCCCCATTGCAGTCTCCCTCATCTTCTTGGTACCCCCCCACCTTCTCCGTGTCCCCCTACAAATTGCTGTGTACCCCATTTTCCTCATAGTCCCTCATCCTCTCCATTCTCCCYTCATCTTCCTGGTGCCCCCCCGTTGGGGTAGCCCCCCATGGGCGTGTCCCCCCATGTTCTGGTACCCCCCCATCTTCCCGCTACCCCTCCCCATCTTCTCCGTGTCCCCCTCATTGGGGTGTCCCCCCCTCTTCCTGGTACCCCCCCCATCTTATCGGTATCCCCCCCACTGTTGTCCCCCCGATCTTATCCGGGTGGCCGCCACTCCTGTCCCCTCTCCACTGTCCCTGTTCCCTCCCGCTTTCCGCAGCCCCCCCCCCCGTTCCGGTGTCCCCCCCCGGTTCTCCCCCTGCTCGTTCCCCCCACCCTCGGGGGCGGGGTCTGGCGGCGGCTCCGCGCGCGCGGGAGGGGCGGGGCCGCGCGTGTCTCGTGCCCTTATATGGCCATGCCGCGGGAGCGCGTCACGGGGGCGGGGCCAGACGGTGACGTCACCGGGGGTCGCGCGTGGGCTCCGGCGCGGGTCACGTCGGGTCACGGACCGCGGGGTCCCGCCGTGGGTCACCCACCCTGTCCCCCATCGCGTCCGGCTTTGTCCCCTGCCACGCCCACCCCCTGTCCCCCCATCGCGTCCCCCTGTGTCCCCCTGCCACGTCTGCCCGTCATGTCTCTCCGTGTCCCCATCACGTGCCCCTGTCACGTCCCCCCCTGTCCCCCGGTGTCCCCCTATCACGTGCCCTTGTGTCCCCCTGCCACATCCACCCCTGTCCCCTCGTGCCTTCCCCATCACTTCCCCTTTGTCCCCTGCCATGTCCACCCCATGTCCCCCTTCTCCCTCCCTCCCTCATGTCCCTCTGCCATGCCCACTTCATCCTCCCGTGTCCCTCATCATGTCCCCCTGTCCCCCATCACGTCCCCTTGTGTCCACATGCCACGCCCACACCATGTTCCCCTATCACGTCCCCCTCCCACGCCTACCCACCCCATGTCCCGCCATCATGTCTCCCTCTGTCCCCCTGTCATGTCCACCCCGTGTCCCCCTGCCCATCACCCATTGTCCCTGGGCCCTGCCCCACATCACACAATGCCCCCTGCTCTGCCCTTGTGTCCCCCTCATCCAGCCCTGTGTCCCTTCCCGGGTTTGTCCCCGAGATCCCCTCCTCCCCTGTCTGCTGTATCAGCCCCCCCCCTGCGTCCTTTGGGGGTCCTGCCTGGATGATCCCCACGTTGTCCCCCCGAGAACGGTGCCCTGTGACACCCCCTCACCTCCATATGGTCCCCAGCCCTGTCCCCCTGGCTCCTGCCCTGTGCCACCCCTGGAGGTCCTGTCCCCAAATCACCCCCTGAGTCTCCTGCCTGAGTCATTCCAGGATCCTGCTCTGGTGTCGCTGTTCCTGATCTGTGTCACCCACGTCCCCTGGGACCTTCCCCCTCCTGCTCTGTGTCACCCTGGGCCTCCCCCTCTCCATGGGTCCTGCCCCCCATGTCACCCCTAAAGCTCCTGCTTTGTCACCCCCAGGTCCTGCCACTGTGCCACCCCCCTCCTGTCACACCTAACCCTACCCCTGTTCCTACACCTCTCTGTCACCCCCTGACCTTGCCCCCCCGTGTCACCCCTGTCCCATGGGTCACCTCATGTGCCACTCCCTACCCAGGTCCCCTCCTCCACATGTTCCCCCAGCGATGCCACCCGAAATCCCCAGGGGACACCCACAACCTGGAGAGGGTTAAAGTGAAAACACACACCCCACCCTGTGGCACCCGTGGGTGCAGGAGGGGCCCAGGGAGGGCGGGGGACACTCCCGAGCTGGTCCGCAGAGTGACGGTGTCATCACAGCCGAGCTCCGGTGACACCACAACTGAGCTCCGGTGGCACCTCGGGTGGGCTTTGGGACGGCGGCTGCTGAGCCCCAGCCGGATTTGGGGTGCTGAGGGGTGGGTGGGGTGACGGGGACACCGCAGCAGTGGCCCTGCCACCAGTTCTGGAGGCAGCCGGTGGCCTTGAGCCCAGGCTTTGTTTGTTGTTTATGTCCCGCTTCCCATGGAGACGGGACTTGTGCAAACGCCATCGTCCCTCCCGGCGCCACTGGGGACACTGCGGGTGCTGGGGAGGCCACATCCTCCCCCCGACCCTGAGCTGTTCTCCTGCCACCACAGCCAGGCCCTGGTTGTCCCCATCATCACCACACCACGGCCCTGGCACCCACCACGTCCCACCGCAGGGATTCTGTCCCCTGGGCATTGTCCCCATCACAGCCTGCTCCCTCACTGCCACCATGCCAGCTTTCGTCACCACAGCCAGTGTCCCCACCAAAACCCTCAGGGGGGTTATGACCAGCCTGTCCCCATCATGGTCACTCTGTCCCTGCTACCACAGCCACACTGTCCCCAGAAAAGCCACCCTGTCCTTACCTCAGCCACCACAGCCACACCGTCCCCACACAGCCCCCGTGTCCCCCTGTCACCATGGCCACTGTGTCCCCACAACAGCCACCCCATCCTCAGCCACCACAGTCAGCCTGTGTGACACTGTCACCACAGTCACCATGTCCTCGCCTCAGCCACCACAGTCATCCTGTGTGACCCTGTCACCACACTTACCCCCTGTCCTGACCTCAGCCACCACAGCCACCCTGTCCCCACGCAGCCCCTGTATCCCCCTGCCACCCTGTCCCCACCACGACCACCCTGTCCCCAGCACAGCCATCACAGCCAGTCTGTCCCTACATAGCCACTGTGTCCCCCTGCCACCGCAGCCACCCTGTCCCCACGCAGTCCCCGTGTCCCCCCTGCCACCACGGCTGCCTTGTCCTCACACAACTGCTGTCCCTCTGCCATCCCGGCCACCCTGTCCCCAGCACAGCCACTCTGTCCCCACGCAGCCCCCGTGTCCCGCTGCCCCCCCGCGTGCCTCTCCCGGGGCGGGGCTGCCCCGGGGCGCGGTCGCGGCTCGGTCCCAGTCCTGGCGGATCCCGCCCCGGGGGCGGGCGGTGCCGGGCGGTCCCGGGCGGTCCCGGGCCGCCCCCGGCCCGGTGACATCAGCCGTGAAAAGGGCGCGGACGGCGGCATCCGGCACTGCCGCCCCGGGAGCGCGGGACCGGCGTCGCAGGTAGGGAGGGGCTGGCACCGGGCACCGGGCACAGGTGGGCACGTGTTGGACCGGGCTGGCACCGGGCACCGGGAGCGACGCGGGCACCGGGACGGAGATGCGGACCGGGACGGCGACAGGGGCGGAGATGGGGACCGGTTCGGGACCGGCCAGTCACCCCCCCGGGGCGCGCCCGGTGCCCCGCGGGGTGTCCCTCCCGCCCACCCCCATAGCGGCTGCGGACGGACCGCGCCCGCGGAGCCGCCGGGACACGCGGCCGCGCCCGGGAAACGGGACTCGGGTGCGGCTTCCGGCCCCGCCGCGGAGGGAGCCCGGGGGCGCGTCCGCAGGGCTGGCTCCGGTCCCCTCCCCGCCGCCCCCGGGGTGGCGGTGTCCCCGCCGGGGTCCCCTCCTCGGTGGCCCCTGGGGGCTCTGGAGACCCCAGGGTGGTCGTGCCCTGGGTACAGCCTCTCCCTGCTGCCCCCGGAGTGTGTCGGGGGTCCCCAGGGTGCCCCTGTGCTGGCTGGGGTCCCCTCCCTACTGGCACTGGGGGAGCTCAGGGGTCCTCAGGGTGGCTCAGTCCCAGGGGCGCTGGGTACAGGCCGCTCCCTGCCAGCCCTGGGGGATCTGTGGGCTGCCCACGCTGTCTCTGGGGACCCCCGGGTGGCTGCYTGCCCCCTAACTGGGACCCCGGCTGTCCCCAGGATGGCCGAAGGGTCTCCCGCCCCGGCAGGGCTGGGCTCAGCCCTCTCCCACGGGGTCCAGAGGTCGCTGGGGCAGCCGGGCTGGGTCCGGGTGTGTCCTCCCCCCCCGCCTGGGCAAGCCCCGGCTGGGTCGGGAAATGATCCCAGTTCCAGCTCCTCTTTGTTTCCCAATGCGCTGGCCCCCAGCCGGCGCTCCCCACGCCACCCTCTGCGGGGTCCCCACGCCCCAGGCCTCACCCCGGAGACCCCCACGCCAGCCCCAGGCTTTGGCTCTGGGGGGACACCCGGCTGGGGTTGGTTTTCCTCCCGTCCCTAAGAGTGGCACGTCCCGGGGCTKCTCCTGGTGACAGGACCCCCGAGCCTGAAGCCAGGTGTGTGACAGGGGCGAACTCTGCCCCGAGCTGAGCCTGGCACCCCCGGTGTGGGCGGGGCAGCGCCCGGGCGGCAGCTGCCACATGTGCCCAGCTGTAACGGGGACACCGGGGCGGGCAGGGCCACCAGCACATGCTCCGGCTTCTGGGTGCCCTCAAATGCCGGGGGGGGCAGGACGGGGCGTGGGGCAATGCACAGGTGGGCAGCCCCACGTGCCCAACATGACACTGGTGGGCAGAGGGGACACAGAGACCCCTGGGGCTTGGAGCACCCCGGCTGCACAGGCAGGGCCACTTCCCTCATGTCCCCTGTGGACACAACGTCCATTGTCTCCAGCATGGGTGGCACCACTCCAGTGGCACCTTGGCGTGGGCCGCACCTGGCCAGGGGTGGGGTCCGCCTGCCCCGCCGGGGTGGGGGCACCGCCGCCATTGGCCCTGGCCCCGCGCTCCTAGGCCAGTCCCGGATCTGGCTCCAGGCCCGAGCAAACGGGCGAGCTCCGCAAACAAGCTCCGACCGGCCCCCGGCGCCTGCCAAGTCCGTGCGCAGCGGCGGCCGAGCAGCGGGACAGGGATGCCTGGGGCGGGGACCGGGCAGGCACGGAGGGGTCGCGGTGCTGCCCACCCTGCCCGGGGACARTTACCCCGTGGCCCTTGGGTGGGCACAGACCCAGCGCCCGCTCCYGGCCGGCTGGGCAGGAAGAGGGCAGAGCCTGGGCAGCGCCTGGCACRGGCGATAAGGCCCCACGCCGGACGTCCAGGCAGGATGGGGCTCTGCCACGCCGAGGTCACGGGGCCCCCTCCGTCCCATTCCGGGTGCCCCAGTGCCACCAGAGCCACTGACGGGGTCCCGTTCCCGCAGACCCCTCYGCTGTCAGCATGGCAAACCGGGGCCCGTCGTACGGGCTGAGCCGGGAGGTGCAGCAGAAGATCGACCGGCAGTACGACCCCGAGCTGGAGCAGGTGCTGGTGCGCTGGATCCTGGCGCAGTGTGGCGGCGACGGCGGCAGCGCGGTGGCGCAGCCGGCGCCCGGCAGGGACGGCTTCCAGCAGTGGCTGAAGGACGGCACCGTGAGTACCCTCGGGGCCAGCCGGGGCAGGAGGTGACCGCGCCGCACGCCTGACCCCGTCCCTGCCCGCAGGTGCTGTGCCGGCTCATCAACAGCCTCCACCCGCGGGGACAGGCGCCCGTGGCCAAGATCCAGGCGTCGGCCATGGCCTTTAAGCAGATGGAGCAGATCTCGCAGTTCCTGCAGGCGGCCGAGCGCTACGGCATCGCGGCCACCGACATCTTCCAGACCGTGGATCTCTGGGAAGGTGAGCGGCCCCATGGGTGTGGGGTGGGACAGGGATGYGGATAGGGATGGGGATGGAACTGACCCTGCCGGGGGTCTTCCAGGGAAGAACATGGCGTGCGTGCAGAGGACCCTGATGAACCTGGGCAGCCTGGCTGTGGCCAAGGGCGACGGGCTCTTCGTGGGAGACCCCAACTGGTTCCCCAAGTAGGTGGGGGTGCTGGGGGGGGGGGGCTGGGCTGTGGGGTCCCGCGGGGACGCTGACACCCCCTGTGCCCGCAGGAAGTCACAGGAGAACCGGCGCGTCTTCTCCGAGGACAAGCTGAAGGAGGGGCAGAGCGTCATCGGGCTGCAGATGGGCACCAACCGGGGCGCCTCGCAGGCCGGCATGACAGGCTACGGGATGCCCCGGCAGATCCTCTGAGCGCCTCCGGGCTCGCCAGGGCTCTGCGTGCCAGGGTTCCCCCCCAGACTGCCTTAACCCCCACTGCGGACCAGCCGGGTGCCCCCCGGCCCGGGCAGCTGCCCCTCCCACCAGTTTTGTCAGGACCAAAGTAATTTTTTATTATTATTATTTGGCTGGGTGGGGGCGATGCCACTGTGCCCATTCCCCCTTGCAGTGCCTTGGGGGCTGCAGGGCCCCCCCAGCGTGTTGGGGATCAACCCCTGTGCCCCAATAAACGGCTCTTCTTCTTTCCAGGCCTGGCTGGTTGTGATTTGGGGTTGAGGGAGGGCAAGGGGCTCCCGCTGGGGTACAAGGCGGGACCCTGGGGTGGACAGGGGGGGACCTTGGTCTGGGGGGGCAGGGACCCCACGACCTCGGCGGCAGTGGCCACGTGGAGGGGCGGGGTCACGGCCAAGGGGCGTGGCTTGGGGCGGGGTCAGAGGGACTGGGCGGGGACGCACAGAGGGGCGGGGCAATGGGAATGGGGCGGGGCTTAGAGCGGCGGGGMGGGGCAGGGGCGTCACTGGTGACTCTGAAACCCCCGGGGAGGGGGGGTCGCGTGTGATGTGTTCACGTAGGGGGTCTTTGGGAGCGGGGTCTGTGCGAGGGGGACACGGCACGGGGCGCGTGTGAACACATCGGGGGACACGGTTCCGCCAAGCCCCGCCTCTTTCGGCCTGAGCCCCGCCTCTCCCGCCTGAGGCACCACCCCCAATGCCCCGCCCCGCCCCGGCCCGCTCCAGGGCGCCGCGCGAGTGCCGGGAGCTGTTGGGGACGTTGCCGTGGCAACCGTCGGTCCCGACACATCGCGACGGTGGCTTCGGACACGCCGCCGCAACCGGTTCAGGCACATCGCCACCGTCGGTTCCACCGCTTTGGGACAGTCGGCTCCAGGACACCGGGACAGCACCGCCGGCGCCGGCACTGGCAGCRCGATGGCAGCCGCGCCTGCCGGCACAGGATCCCGGGCCCTCCGCGCCGGGGGCTCCTCCCGGAGGTCCCTCCTCCCCCGCCGTCCCCAGGTTTCCCCGCCGGGATTTCAGTCCTTCCGTCCCGGTGTCTCCCGACCCAGCCTGCAGATTGTCCCGCTCCCCCCGCTGACCCCTGGACTCTCCGGCCCCTCCGGCCGTGCCTCCCGATAGCCCCGCGGCCGGTCCCGGGGAAGCACCCAGACCTCCCGCCCGGATCAGTCGCTGTCCGGGGAGCACCGGGTGTGGGGGAGTTTGGGTCCCTCAAACCCTCCTTTTCTGCAGGTCTTGGGCTCCAGTGGCCCCATCGTGATCCTTCAGGATGTGCCAAAACATCCCGGAGTGCTGCCCTCCCTCGGGAACAATCCCAAGACCATCAGAATCATCACCAAGGACCTAATCCGAGACCTCATGTAAGGCTTTGCTCAAGACCCGAGGGGTTTTGGTGGCCTCATGGGTGTCACTGCACCATCCCAAAATCTCGGAGGAGCGGGGATGGGCAGTGTGCCCCGGCCACCCCCTGGGATCCTGCCCCCCTGCATCCCAGCCTGGTGCCACTTTCACCACATTTTCACCTTCCTGCCTCCCCCCACACCGGGACAGCTGGGTCCCCATGGCTTCCCCGGCACTCCCTGCATTGCTCTGGGCTGACTTGGTGGCCGAGTGGGCAGCTCAGGCAGCTCAGAGAACACCAGGAGCTGTTGGATTGTCCATGCCACTGACCTCTCTCCCTGTGCTCCCAGCATTCCCCAGGAGAAACCTCCAGTCTGTCTAATCATCGGGAAAAAGGAATATGAGAGGATCAAGAAGGCAGCTCGAACCCCGACTCAGGAGGAGCGTGAGGACAGGCTGAAGACCCTCAAAGCCAGACAGGAYGCTGCTTTCGTAGGCATCTCCCTTCCTGCTCCCCCTTTTCCCRCTCCTTGGCCGGGCTTGAGGGGTGGTGGCTTCACCCAGGAGGTCCTCCCTCTGTCCCCAGTGTTTGGAGCAGAGGGGAGGCTGCAGGGCTCAGGGCTCCACTGAATGCTGGGCAGGATACCTGGAATTGTCCCCAGCATTCCCAGCTTTCCAAGGGCATGTGGTGTCTGCCTAGAGGTGTGGAAGGGGTGCCCATGGCCATTCCGGGGCTCCGGGAGCCCGTTGTGTCCCTGCTCCATGCCGGGAATGCAGCACACGAAGCGTGGCCCCAGCGAGCCCTCGGGAAGATCCCCAGGATTGGGCAGC
>JACAXG010000442.1:22841-44163 GCA_018881555.1 Amblyornis subalaris | reverse complement strand
ACAGGGACACCCCCGAGAGCGGGACCCCTGCAGGGGGAGATGAGTGGGATGGGGGACCCGTGAAGGGTGGGGGACACAGGGAAAGGAAGGGGGGGGATAGGAGGGGGATGGAGGATACCCCAGGGAGAAACAAGGGGACCCAAGGAAGAGTGGAGTGACTCCGAGACCATGGAGGCACCCCAGGCACAGACGTGACCAGAGGAGAGAGAGAGACATCTCAGGGAGGGATGTGGCAGGCTCAGAGAGGGGAAGGGGAAGTGAAATTTGAAGGACCCAGGTAGGGAAAGGGGACCAGAGGATGGAGCTGCGACCTGGGAAAGGGTGCGGGATGCCAGGGAGAGATGAGGGGCACCTGGAGAAGGATGGGGGAACAGGGGGAGGGGTGCGGGAATGGATGGGGGACCCGAGAAGGGTATCAGGGAGGGCTGGGGGTACCCAGGCAGGGCTGAGAGCCCCGGGGAGGATGTGGGGGTTCCCCGTGCCCATCCCCGCACTCACTGCGCACCGTGACGCGGAGCCGGGCGCTGCTCTTCCGCACGGCCCCCYCCTCGGAGCGCACCTCGCAGCTGTAATGCCCCGAGTGGGAGACCCCCACGGCGGGCACCAGGAGCTGGTGGGACCCCTGCGGCCCCCCACCAACTGCCCGTCCTGGTAGAAGAGGTGCAGGAGGGGAGCTCGTGGCCGCAGGTGGCTGGGGGTGCTGAGGCAGCTGAGATTCAGGGGGGACCCCTCGGTGGGCTCGGGGGGATCCTCCAGCACCGGCACTGGGAAGAGCTCTGGGAAGGAGATGGGGCGGGGTGCGATGGTGACCCCGAGTCCGCTGTGRAGGGGCTGTGAGGGTGCTGAGGTTTGAGGTGTAGGGGTGTTGGGGTATCAGGGTGGTGGCTGTGAGGGTGCTCACCGTGCACTGTCACTGTCACTGGTGCAGACTCGTCGCACAGTGACGGCCAGGAGCTCACCTCGACATCGCAGCAGTAGTGGCCACCGTGGTGCAGCTGCAGGGGGCCCAGGGACAGCTCGGTCCCCCTGAGGGCCCCCCCCAGATCCTTCTCCTCATGGTAGAAATGCACCCCGGTGACTGACTCCTCCCGCCTGCCCCGGCAGCGCAGTGTCTCCGTGTCTCCTTCCAGCAGCGCCTGCGCCGGCACCTGCAGCATTGGAGTGACTGTGGGACAAGGGGGTCCCTTAATATGGGGGCGGTCCAGGGGGTCCTGATGGCAATGCGAGGAACCAGGGGTCCCTCAATGCAACACGGAGATCCCATCACATTGGGGTGCACTGGGCTGCAATGGTGTGGACAGCGGGTGCTCCGCTGATGCACTGGGATGTCCCCGTGTGCAGGGGGTGGGATCTCGTCACACGAGGGGTGTGACCCATGAAACGGAGCCCACCCAGAGCTCTCGGGGTCCCCTCGGGTTCCAGGGTGGGGGCACAAACCCCTCTCACCTGTTACAACGTGCACGGTGGGGCTGAGCCCGGTGTCCGGTCTGTGACAAGCGTAGGTGCCGCTCCTGGTTACAAGGAAGCTGTTGCGTTTCTCCTCCCACCAGGGCTGCTCGTCCTTGAACCAGATGGTTTTACCGCGGGTCCCCGAGCCCTGGCAGGTCAGGGTCACCCTGTCCCACAGCATCGCCGGCGTCCAGGGGGGGCTCCACGAGGAGCTGGGTGGTSTKGGYRCCTGTGGGTGACAGGGGACACCAGCCTGCCAGGGCCAGTGCGGGGCTGGGGACAGCAGGGCGGGGACAGGACATYCCCCCGAGGACTCACCAGCGAGGCCGAGGGTCTGGGCTGGAAGGGAGAAGGGAGAGAGGATGGGTGGGGGTGGCCCTGTGGGGACAACGGCACCCGGGGCACAGGATGTGGGTGCTGTCCCCAAATTGTCCCCGTGTGGACACTGCTACTCCTGGGAAAGTGCACTGGGATGGTCCCTAACAGGTCTGGAGAGGCCAGGGGACATTTCTGTGTCTCAGCCACCCACAAGCCACATCCATTTGGGGATGGGGACACTGTGACCACCCCAGGCAGAGGCAGGACATGGAGACACTGTGGACATCCCGGGCACGGGGACACCACAGCCACCCCGTGCTGGCACAGGTCACCCCCACCAGCTCCACAGCACCTGTCCCCATGGCCACAGCCCCACAGCCCTGTGCCCATGATCCCATTCCAATGGTACCTGTCCCCATGGCCCATCTGTACGGTGCTTGTCCCCCTGTCCCCACAGCTGCCCCAGCTCCAGAGTGCCTGTTACCATATCCTTGTCCTCACATCCCTGTTCCCCTATTCCTGTCCCCACACTCCTGTCCCTGCACCCCTCTCCCCACATCCCATTCCCTCTGTTCCTCTCCCTGCATCCCATTCCTCACATCGCAGTCGCCACATTCTCGTCCCCCGTTCCTGTCCCCAGAGCCAGCCCTCTACCCCAGTCACACCAGGGTCCACCCCCATGGACTGGCTGTGCTGGCATTGGGCACCTCAGGGCACCCCACAGCCCCCCTGTGCCCCCTCCCCACGGGGCAGCCGCTGCCACAGGTCTCTGCCTCACCAGGGCCCATCCCCGGGGTGTCAGGCCTGTGCCCAGGGCACTCACCCCACAGCAGCAGTGCCACCTTCCCGGCCATCCCGCTGTCCCCGGCCATCCGGGCTGGCTGTCACACGCTGCTGGGGCCACCTGTSCCCTGGGTGGCGACTCTTCGGATGAAAGGGAAGGAAGCGAGGTCACGTTTCATCTCCACATGGTGGCCAGTGGTGGGGGCAGGGTGGGACATGGTGTTCCCAGGAGTGGGGGGCTCAAGGAATGTGGGGAGCCAAGGATGGGTGTCCCAGGGAATGGGGTGTGCCAGGAATGAGGTCCTGGGAAGGGTGTCCCGAGGGAAGGGGGATTCAGAGAACGAGGGTCCTAAGGAGGGGGGCACAGGGGATGAGGGTGCCTGGGAATGAGGGTCGCCACGCATGGGGGCCCAGGGGTGGGGTTCYGAGGAGAGTGTGGGGCCCAGGGATTTTGAGTCATGGGATGCAGGTCCCAGGCTTGGGGGTGCCGGTTGAATGGGGGCCTGTGGGAATCGGGGTCCTGGAGGAATGGGGGGCCCACGGGACGGGATGAAGGGGAGGTAGATCCTGGGCAATGGAGGTCCTGGGGAATGACAGTCCCGGGATGGGGGTCCCAAGGAGGGGGGCATAAGGAATGGGGGACCTATTGTTGGGTTCCCAGGGTAATGGGGGTCCCAGGGACAGGCAGGGGCTGGGTGGGCACGTGGGTCGCAGCTCCTTCACGGGGTGCCTCAGATTTTGGGGTGACCCAGSGTCCAGTGCAGCCCCCCTGAGGTGCTCATGGTTTGGGGGCCACCACAGGAGGCTCCCAGGGGGCTCCAGCTCTCTGCTGTGGGGGATGCAGATGTCCAGCTGTGCTCCCCTCCCAACACTTTCACTTTGTCTTTCCTGCAGCAGAAGGAAGAGGCCGTTTACACTGAGAGTCGGGTGTGGGGGGGCCAGTTCTGTTGTGGGGGGCACATCCAGGGGGGTGCTTTCCTGGAGGGGGTCCCTGTTCTGAGGGCATCCTGGGGGGATCCTGTCCCAGGGTGACACATCCCTGCTGGGGGGGTCCTGTCTTGGGGAATGGCAGTTCTGAGGGGAAGATCCCTGGACACATTCCTGGGAGATGTCCCTGTCCCAGGGGTGGCACATCCTGGAGATCCCTTTCCTGGAGGCACCCTCCCCACCTGAGGGTCCCACGCGCCCCCTTGGCTTTGATTCTCGCAGCTTTAGAGCTGCTGCAAAGKGAGAATTGTGTGGYGGAAAAAGGCCTGGCTGTGGTTTGCTCAGCTCTGCAAGAAGCACAAAAGCCAATGTGAGCCCAAGCAGTGGCTCTGYRAGGGCCTTTGRTGGTTTTCAGAGCAGGGCTGGGTGGAAACYYCYCCTGCAGGGGCAGCTGTGAGGGAACCAGTGCGGAAATGCAGCAATTGAYCATTTTGTGCCTGTCCCCARGKGACTGAGAGAGCCCCACAAATGCTGCAAAGACAACACCAATCTGCTCAACAACCTGACCTGGAGCCTCCTCCTTCCTGTCTCCAACCTGCAGCCCTTTGGAAGCTCCCAGAAAGAATGTTTGGTTTCTGGATGTGGCCACCGGACAAGAGGGAAAAGTGTGGAAATATCGAGCAGAGGTTCTGCCCCTCAGCTGTGGTGGGGCTGTTGGGGGGTGACCCTGGCTGGATTCCAGGTGTCCTGAAAGCTGCTCCATCCCTGCCCTCCTCACCTGCACAGGGCACAGGGAATGGAGTAAAAGACTCCTGGGTTGGGAGAAGGGCAGGGAGGGCTCAGTCCCTGAGCACCATTACGGGCAAAACAGACTCGACTTGAGGAAATTGTCRTRATTTGACACTGGCCAGATGCCAGGCACCCACAAAAGCCACTCTCTTACTTCTCTGCTGCAGCTGGACGGAGGACACAAAAACTTAACAGAGGGTTGATGAGTTAAGAACCAGGAGAAATTGCTCACTAGATACCATCAAGGGCAAAACAGGCTCAACTTAGAGATATAAAGTAAATTTATTGCTAAGAAAATCAGAGCAGGATAATGAGAAGTAAAATAAGCCCTCAAAAACACCTTCCCCCCACCCTTCCCTCCTTCCCAGCTSTAACTCCTCCCCCAGCAGYGCAAGGAGATGGGAATGGGGCTTATGGTCAGTTCATCACCTGTGGCYTCTCCTGCTRCTCAGGGACAGGTGCCGCATCCAGCTGGCGGCCAGTCACCAGTGGTGTCCCTCAGGGATCAGCGCCGGGGCCAGTTTTGTTCAATATTTTTACTGACGATATGGACGAGGGTATTGAGTCAACTATTAGTAAATTTGCAGGTGACACTAAGCTGGGAGCGTGTGTCGATCTGTTGGAAGGTAGGAGGGCTCTGCAAACAGACCCGGAATGGTTGGATGGATKGGCAGAGTCCAATAAGATGAAGTTTAACAAGTCCAAGTGCCGAGTCCTGCATTTTGGCCACAACAACCCCCTGCAGCGCYATAGGCYGGGGACAGAGTGGCTGGAGAGYGCCCAGGCAGAAAGGGACCTGGGGGTGCTGGTCGACAGCTGACTGAACATGAGCCAGCAGTGTGCCTTGGTGGCCAAGAAGGCCAACGGCATCCTGGCCTGTATCAGGAATTGTGGCCAGCAGGACCAGGGAAGTGATTCTTCCCCTCTACTTGGCACTGGTGAGGCTGCACCTCGAGTGCTGTGTCCAGTCCTGGGCCCCTCAGTTCAGGAAGGATGTTGAGACGCTCGAACGCATCAAAGGAGGGCAACAAGGCTGGTGAGGGGCTTGGAGCACAAGCCCTRTGAGGAACAACTGAGGCAGCTCGGGTTGTTTAGCCTGGAGAAAAGAAGACTCAGAGGTGACCTTATCACTCTCTACAACTACCTGAAGGGTGGTTGTAGTCAGGTGGGGGTTGGTCTCTTTTTCCAGGCAGCAACTGACAGAACAAGAGGACACAGTCTCAAGCTGTGCCAAGGGAAATTTAGGTTGGATGTTAGGAAAAAGTTTTTTACYGAAAGAGTGATAAAGTTCTGGAATCGTCTGCCTGGGCAGGTGGTGGAGTCACCATCCCTGGATGTGTTTAAAGAAAGATTGGATGTGGCACTCAGTGCCATGGTTTAGTTGMGGTGGTGTTAGGGCATGGGTGGGACTCGCTGATCTTGAAGGTCTCTTCCAACSTGGTGATTCTGTGATTCCCCTGCTGCACCGTGGGGTCCCTCTCATGGGACACAGTTCTCCATGAACTTCTCCAGTGTGGCTCCATGTCATGAGTAGCAGCCCACCTAAAACCGCTGCAACACGAGTCCCTCCCACGCGCAAACAGTCCTTCCAAACCTGCTGCGGCGTGGGTCACTCTGCCACGGGGTCAGTCCTCCAAGGACAGGCTGCTCCAGCCACGGAGCAGGGCTCCTCTCTCCAAAGGTCTCCCACAGGGTCACAGCCTCCTCTCAGGCATCCCCCTGCTCCAGCGTGGTGCTCCTCCACGGGCTGTGAGTGGATCTCTGCATCCCTGTGGATCTCCATGGGCTGTAGGGGCACAGCTACTTTGCCAGGTCCTCAYCACAGGTTGCAGAAGAATCTCGGCTCCACTGCCTGGAGCACCTCCTGCCCCTCCTTTCCCACTGCCCTTGGTGTCTGCAGAGTTGTTCCTCTCACATGTTCTCATTCCGCTCTTTGGCTGGAAAATTCCAACTGTGCCACAACCTTTGTTTTGRTTTCTTCTTAAATCTGTTATCCTGGTGGTGTTACCACCATTTCTAACTGGCCCAGCTTTGGCCAGCAGCATGTCCATCCTCAGAGCCAGTAGGGATCGGCTCTGCTGGACGTGGTGGAAGCTTCCAGCAGCTTCTCACAGAAGCCACCTCTGTGGCCCCCCCGCTACCAAAAACCAGGCTGTGCAAACTCAGTGCAATTATCCATCAAAATGAAAAAAGAGAAGTAAACTAAACCCTAAAACCACCATTTCTCTACCCCTCCCTCCTTCCCGGGCTCTCCCTCCTCCCTCCAGCGGCGCAGGCAGACGGGAATGGGGGTCCCGGGCAGTTCAGCACAGGTTGGTTCTGCCGCTGCTCAGCCAGAGGAGTCGCAGTCCTTGCCCTGCTGCGCCGGGGGGTCCCTGCCACGGGAGACAGTTCYGCAGGGVCTTGTCCAGCGAGAGTCCTTCCCACGGGCTGCAGCTCTGCCCCAGCTGCTCCAGCCTGGGGCCCTTCCTTGCCCGGGCTCAGTGCCTCGGGAACTGCTCCAGCGTGGGCTTCCCACGGGCTCACAGCCCCCTTCGGGCATCTCCTTCTGTACCAGGATCTCCTCCAGGGCTGCAGGGGGTTCTCTGCTCCGCGGGGACCCTCACAGGCTGGCAGGGAATCTCTGGAGTCCCTCGTGCCCCSTCGTTCCTCCCTGCGCTCGCTGCCTGCAGGGCTGTTCCTCTCCCAGCCTCTGGCTCCTCTTGGCTGCCGCRATTCCATCTCTGCCATCCCCTGGATTTGCCCTTCTCAAATCGCAGCAGCCCCGGTCCCTCCCAGCCCGTTCCAGGACGCCCTTTGAGTGCCAGGATSTGCTGCGCGCATTGCCACGGCAACGGCCGGTCCCGACACATCGGACAGTGGCTTCGGACACGCTGCCACAGTCGGTTCGGACACATCGAGACCATTGGTCCACACACCCCGTGACAGTCCCAGCACTCGCAGCGCGATGGCAGCAGCGACCTGCGCCAGGGCTCCGAGCCCAACATTCCTCTCCCTCCGTCCCGGCACCTCCCCRGGTCCCTGGTCCTCCACCTTCCCGGGGGCTCCCCACCGCCATCCCGGCCCCTCCGTCCCAGGATCTCCCTCCCGACCTCCTTCACCGTCTCCAGCCGTGCCCCCACCAGCCCCAGCGCCGGGACCCGCGGAGGCTCCAGAGCAGCTCCGAGGATCAGGCGCTGTTCGGGGAGCGCCGGGTACGGGGCTTTGGGTACCGGGAGCACCGGGCAGGGCTGGAGCAAGGGATGGGGTGAGGGCGCTGTAGGGAATGGGGRTGTCCAGCTGCGCCACTTCCATCACTTTCACTTTCTCCCTCTGGGAGTCCAAGGGCAGTCAGAGCCATCGGTCCTGGCAGTTTTACTCCAGAACAATCCTGGACATTTGCAATTTTAGGAGTTGGAATCCCAATTTCCGCCTCAGGCACTTGACCGCGAAGGATGGCTCCTTTCCACGGGAAGGAAACACTTCCAGCCCAGTGTCTTGGGTGCAGCTGAGAGGCAGTCCCTGGGAGTCCAAGGCGAGCCTGAGCTGTCGGTCCTTGCAGCTTTTGTSTGCGAGCAATCCTCAGACGTTCGTACTTTTAGGAGGTGGAATTCCATTTCTGGCTGCAGACACCTGGCCTCGAAGGATGGCTCTTTTCCACATGAAGGCAATTCTTCCACCCAGTGTCTCAGGGGCAGCTGAGAGACAGCCTCTGGAGGCCAAGGCCAGTTTGAGCCCTTGGTCCTGGCTGTTTTTGTCTGGGAACAATCTTCTGACGTTTGCAACTTTAGGAGACAGAATCTCATTTTCGGGTGCCTGGCCAAGAAGGATGGCTCTTTCCCATAGGAAAATGTCTTGGTCTAAAAGAAAAATGTCTTCCAAAGAAGGCGGGAACCCTCCTGGAATAGAAAGAAGACCCCTCYGTCCAAATTATTACAACTTTGAAAATTAGGGGGATTTCAGGCAAAAATGTAGAAAAAGGAACAACAGTTATTTACTAGAAAATACATAGGACAGACCAGAACAAACAACACCACAAGAACAGAAACTTCCAACCCGCTCAGTTCTATTTTTTCCCCCTTTGCTGCAGTTATGACCACGGCAGGCAAAGGGAGCTGGCGGCTCTGTCGGGGCAGAGGCTGCAGTGACTCACTCMGAGCGGGCAGGGGGGTCCAATGTGAGCTCAGAATTTCCCTGGGTGGTCCGGGCTGCCGCTGGCACAAGAGGGGAGAAGAGGGGTGCTTCCCTGCAAACCCACACAGGCATGGCTGGTCTCAGTGCTGGAAGTTGCCCGAGTCTAAGTCAGCAGCRGTGGCTGGGATCCTCTCACCAGCAGCAGGCACAGGAGGGGGGGTAGGCAGAACTCGATCGCAGCACTGAGCTACAGCACAGAAAGTCCAGGGCGAGACCCCACGACTCCCGGCGGCACCGCGGGACAGCTCCARGTCCCAGAGCGGAAGAGAAGCCTCAAGCCAAAAGTGCTAAAACCCTTAATTCCCCTCCCCTCCAATCCGTTGGAATGCCAGGGTTAGGTTGGAATGCCACAYTCCTTTTGTGAGTCTTGATCGCTGGCTGTCAGTCTAGGAGTCACACTCTCCTCCTCTCAGTGTCTTCACGATGACAATGGGAAAAAAATTCACTCAGAACCCTGAACCCATAACATCATCCACCCCRAATTTTTTCCCATACCCACATGCTACATCAAACTTAGACTTTTGATCTATATACATACGTGCTTTATTCTAATTATGGACATATTTACAAATATATTTATATATATACATCCAGATACKGAAATAGGTGCAGTGTCATGGACAGCTCACCCAAAGAGAAGGTCCCCTTGAGGGATACTTCGTGTTTCTCCATCTTTCTGCATCACCCACAAGGTGCAACCTGCTCCTTGAGCAAAAACAATCCCACAAATTTGCCTTTGCTTGAGGCAGGGTTAATCCAAACTCTTTTCCCTAACAGACCTCTCAGGTGTACCRCAGGGACCTTATCTCCATCTACAGTGTGAAGGGACTCTGACTGGGCAGGGCTGGCTGGACTGATGGAGGCTCTGGTCTTGACTGACCACGTAGCCTTTGCTAGATGCTGATCCCAGTGCTTGAATGTCCTCCCACCCAAGGCCTTCAGAGTGGTTTCCAACAGTCCATGACACTGTTCAACCTTCCCYGCGGCTGGTGCATGGTATGGGATATGATACACCTGCTCACTGCCATGCTCTTTTGCCCAGGTGGTAGCTCAGCTGTTCTTGAAATGAGTTCCATTATCAGACTCCATTTGTTGTGTGGGCCACGTCTCCACAGGACTTGTTTTTCCAGGCCCAGGATGGTGTTCCGGGCAGTGGCGTGAGGCACCGTGTGCGTCGCCAGCCATCCRGTGGTTGCTTCCACCATGGAGAGCACRGAGCACTTGCCTTGGAGAGTTTGTGGCCGTGTGATGTAACCAACCTGCCAGGCCTCTCCATACCTACACTTATTCCAACACTCACCACACCACAGGGGCTTCACTCTYTCAGCCTGCTTAATGGCAGCGCATGTCTCACACTCCTGGATAACCTGGGAGATGGTGTCCATACTTAAATCCTCCCCTCGGTCTCATGCCCACTTATGGTGGCATCTCTGCCCTGATGACCTGGGCATCGTGGCCCCATCCAGCCAGGAACAACTCTCCCTACATCTACCTGTGACACTTTCACTTTGACAGCCCAGTCTGCCTGTTCATTGTTCTGATGTTCCTCGTTGGCTCCACTCTTAGGCCCATGTGCGTCTCCATTGCAAACTCTCACAATCAGCTTCTCTACTCAGGTGGTGATGTTTTGCCATGTTTTGGAAGCCCAGATGGGTTTCTCTTTATGTTGTCAATTGGCCTCTTTCCATCTGTCCAGCCAGCCCCACAGAGCATTGGCTGCCATCCATGAGTCAGTTAGAGGGAGAGCTTTGGCCACTTCTCTCGCTCAGCAATGTCCAGCCTCCAACTGGACGGCTTTGAGCTCTGCAAGCTGGCTTGATCCACCTTSTCCTTTGGTAGTTTCTGCTACTTGTTGTGTGGGGCTCCATACGGCTGCTTTCCATTTTCRATTCGCCCCCACAGTGAGACAGGAACYGTCTGTGAAAAGAGCCTATCGGGTTTCCTCTGTTGGCAGCTGGTTGTACRGTGGGGCTTCTTCAGCACACATCACCTGTTCCTGCTCCTCTTCGTCYGCTAGACCAAAGTTTTCACCTTTGGGCCAATTCGTGATTATTTCCAAGATCCCAGGGYGGTTTGGGTTTCCAATATGGGTGYGCTGTGTGGTCAGGGCAATCCATTTACTCCATGTGGCATTGGTGGTGTGATGGGTAGATGGAACTTTTCCCTTTAAACATCCACCCCAGCACCGGTAGTCGGGGTGCCAGGAGAAGTTGTGCCTCTGTGCCAATCACCTCTGAGGCAGCCTGAACTCCCTCATAGGCAGCCARGATTTCTTTCTCTGTTGGGGTGTAGTTGGCTTCAGACTCTCTGTAGCCTTGGCTCCAGAACCCCAGTGGTCAGCCTCGAGTCTCACCAGGCACCTTCTGCTAAAGGCTCCAGGAGACACCATTGTTCCCGGCTGCAGAGTACAGYACATTCTTTACCTCTGGCCCTGTCCTGAYTGGGCCAAGGGCTACCGCRTGAGCAATCTSTTGTTTGATCTGGGCGAAGGCCTGTTGCTGTTCAGGGCCCCAGTGGAAATTGTTCTTCTTGCGGGTTACCAGGTAAAGAGGGCTCACAATCTGGCTGTACTCAGGAATGTGCATTCTCCAGAAGCCTATGGYGCTGAGGAAAGCTTATGTTTCCTTCTTGCTGGTCGGCAGAGACATCGCTGTGATCTTGTTGATGACCTCGGCGGGGATCTGACACCGCCCCTCTTGCCACTTCACTCCCAGGAACTGGATCTCTCGAGCAGGTCCCTTGACTTTACTCCTTTTGATTGCAAAGGCGCCTTGCAGGAGAATCTGGATGATCTTTTCTCCTTTCTCAAAGACTTCTGCTGCCGTGTTCCCCCACACGACGATGCCATCAATGTATTGCAGATGTTCCGGAGCTTCACCCTTTTCCAGTGCAGCCTGGATCAGCCCATGGCAGATGGTAGGACTGTGCTTTCACCCCTGGGGCAGTCGGTTCCTTGTGTATTGGACACCTCTACAGGAGAAAGCAAACTGGGGCCTACGCTCTGCTGTCAAAGGGATGGAGAAGAACACATTTGCAAGGTCAGTGGTGGCACCACTTCGCTGCCTTGGACTCCAGTTTGTACTGGAGCTCCAGCATGTCCGGCACAGCTGCACTCAGCAGTGGGGTAACTTCATTCAAGCCACAATAGTCCACTGTCAGTCTCCATTCCCCATTAGACTTGTGCACAGGCCAGATGGGACTGTTGAAGGGTGAGTGGACCTTGCTGAGCACCCCTTGGCTCTCCAGCTCATGGATCATCTTGTGGATGGGGATCACAGCATCTCGATTCGTCCAGTACTGCCGGTGATGCACTGTTGACGAGGCAATCGGGACTCGTTGTTCCTCTACCTTCAAGAGTCCTACTGCAGAAGGGTTTTCTGTCAGTCCAGGCAAAGTGTTCAGTTGCTTAATTCCTTCTGTCTCCACAGCAGCTATCCTGAAAGCCCATTGATGTTCCCTTGGGTCTTTGAAGTATCTGCTCCTGAGGTAGTCAATACCCAGGATACATGGGGCATCTGGCCCAGTTACGATGGGGTGTTTCCACCAGTCCTTCCTGGACAAGCTCACTTCAGCTTCTGGCACCATCAGCTCTTGAGAACCCCCTGTCACCCCAGAAATGGAGACAGTTTCTGACCCCACGTGTCCTGTTGGCATCAGAATGCACTGAGCACCAGTGTCAACTGGAGCCTTGTATTCTTGTGGGTCTGACGTGCTGGGCCATCGGATCCACACAGTCCAGTAGACACGATTGTCCCCTGGTGCCTCTCCCTGGCTGAAGGCAGGGTCCCTCCAACACTGCTCTTGTGAATACATGCAGGAGGTACCTTCCAGTGGGTCAGATCCTTGCCCATGGGAAACTGGAGCTGCACTCACCCATGGGAAACTGGAGCTGCACTCACTCTCACTGACTCCCCTTTTCCTTTCTCCTTCAGTTCTTGCACTTGGGCTGCCAGGGCATGGGGAGGTTTCCTGTCTCACCATCTCATGTCTGCTCCATGATCAAGTAGGAAGTACCACAGGTCGGTTTGTGGGGCGTATCCGCTCTTCCTGGCTGGGGCGTCTGGCTCTGACCTTGGGGGCTCTGGTTCACACTGGTGTTGCATGGAAACTGTTCTCCTTAATCTCCTGAGTTTTTCCTGTTCATCTTTTGCCTCTGTGGTTGTTGTCTTGAGATTCTCAACCAAGGTCTCCACAGCCGAGATATGGGCTCATATCGGGCCTTGGATGATGGTGTTGTACATCCTGAGTTTGCTTGCTACAGAGCCCCCTGTCTCTCAGTTGTCCTAGAAACGCATTTTCACCACGAAACCGGAGCGTTCTGATGACTCCTGGTGTCCAAGGCTCCACCACATCTGCCACGTGCACCTGACCTTGTTGGGGTCACTGTTGGGTTGCCCATCCCTTCCAAAACGTACCTCTAACACTGCCATTTCTCTCAGGCGTTGGATCCCTTCCTCCGTGGTTTTCCAGGCCGTTTTATGATGGTGCTCCTGCAGGCTGTCCCTGTAAACAAACCTCTCTCTTACGCTTGTAAGAAGTCACTCCCAGAGAGAAAGGGTTTCTGACTCCCTCACGAATGCCTGCTTGATACCCACATCCTGGGCCAGAGATCCCCAAAACCTCACTTTGTTACCATCAAATTGCACGCCTGCACCCATAAGGTCCCAAACTCGGATCACACCAGTTCACAATGGGCTCGCTCAAACGTCAAATAATGTCCTTCCGCAGACTTCAGAGGTTGTAAAATGACAGGGACTCTGTGATTGTTGTGGGTTTGGGTTTTCCAGGGAATTTTCTCCCATCTGTTACTTAAAAGGACGATGCTGTGAGGGGAGGGGGTTGTCTGGAAGACGAATAAGGAGGCCATTAAGAAAATAAAAGAAATGGCCAAGCACTCTCACACACCACTATAATGGCTCGGCCAGGGGAACAGAGTTTGGGAGTCATGCCTGGGGGGAGGAGGGGTTTTGGGGAGTTGCAACGTAAATACCGTGAGAGGTGTTGGGGCTAACTGAGACTTGGCTGGGGGGTGGGGGCTGGCCTCTTGCCTTTTCTGCCGGGCTATTAGGGAGAACGGTCATGTGTGTTGCAGAGGGCATTTGGCTGCTCTGGGAATATTGCTACACTTCAGCTCGCCACCCTGGGTCTGCTCCTCCGCTGCTCCAGCCCAATGCGCCAGGGATACTCCGGTTTAGCTCTCCACCYGGAGTGGTACCAAGACCGGCTGCTCCCTGTGAGTTTTGCAAGGGGAGCCATCTCCTGTCTTTTCCCCCTTGCCTGAGCTCCCACGCCCCCCTCGGGGGGTTTCCAAGCCTGTGTCGGAGCAGCCCTGAGGCCACAGGGGAACCATTGCCGCCCCTCTGCCTCGACAGGAGCCAACAGAGCCTGCTGCCGCTTGTGGTCATAGCTACACCAAAGGGGAAATTGCTTAATGGGTGGGAAAAGGCTGTTATTGGGTTTTTTGTTGTTGCTGTTGTTTGACTGTCTTGCTATATATACATACGTGTGTGTGTATATATGTATTCTAATAAAGAGCTGTTATTCCTTTTCCTGTATCTTTGCCTGGAAGCCCCATAATTTCAAAGTTATAATAATTTGAAGGGAGGGGGTCATGTTTCCATTCTAGGAAGGTTCCCACCTTCCTTGGCGGACATCTGTCTTTTAAAACAGGACAGTGATGATCTCGGGCTCTGGCTCCTCCTCTGGTGAGGGCCCTGGTTCTCCATCGTTGTTAACCAGATCTACCAATTTGGTTATATACTTCCTCCTTTGCCCAGGGGTGAGTGCTGCTGGCTGCGGCTGCCCTTCTGCTTTGGCGGGAGCCTGCGTGGCCATAACGCCTGTTGGTTCTCCTGCTGCGCTATCTACCTTTCCCTCTGGCTGCAGGCGGTGCTGCAGTGTCAGCACCGCGGTGCGATGAGCGCTGGCCGGGGTCCAGCACATTGCAGTGACTTGGCTGTCTCTGGAGTTTATGGAATGATGTTCCTTCAAACACCCAACGATCTCCCTGGGGATCTGCGTTTGGTCAGGGGGAAGCTTCCAAACAACTGGGGGAGAGTATTCCTTCAGCACTCGACCTATCTCCTCCCATGCCCCCATCCAGTCAGGGTGATTCATGCCTAGAGCAGGCTGTTGGGCAGTGGCAGCTGTTGGGCAGTGTTCCCGGCCCCTGGGGCAGGTTTCTGGGCAGCATCCCCACTCTCTAGGGCAGATCTTGGGGAGCTACCCAAGGCAACCTCACCCTGTCTCTAAATGCTAAATGGACTGTATTGGATAAACTCAGCAGAAACACCATAAAGAGTACGTTATCTTTAGCATCCAGAGGGAATTTAAACCCTTCAAAAGTTGTTGTGACAGACCTGAAGAAGGAGGTGAAGGGTTGGGAGAAAACACGCCCCTGCCCTCCTCCCCCACAATAGGGACCATTCTCAGTGAATCCCCAAGGATAGGAACTTAGGCAGTGACAGTGATACAGCCATGTGCACACATTCTAAAAGAGATTTACAGGCATTAAATTCCTCCCCCAACTGACCCATTCTACAAACTTAATAACAGTCACAATCGCCTTAGTTGCAGGGCCAATGTTTAGATAATGATCTACAAATGRAAAAAGCATGAACATGATCATGTGCTAACTGYACCGGGGYAAGCTGGACCACATGGTGATGCTTAATGAGGTTTCTATATCYAATACASAAATGGATTACCCAARAACTGTTATTCTCTTTCCACTCTTTCYTCTCGAGCCTCACATTGGGCACCAGTAAATGTCTTGGTTTAAAAGAAAAATGTCTACCAAGGAAGGCGGGAACCTTCCTGAAATGGAAAGAAGACCCCTCCCTCCGAATTATTATAACTTCGAAAATTATGGGGCTTTCAGGCAAAAATGTAGGAAAAGGAATAACAGTTCTTCGCTAGAAAATATATAGAACAGAACAAACAATAACAGAGTAACAGAAGCTTCCAACCCGCTCAGTGCTATTTTTCCCCCTTTGCTGTAGTTATGACCACGGCAGGCAAAGGGCGCTGGTGGCTCCAGTGAGGCAGAGGCTGCAGTGACTCACTCACAGGGGGCAGGGGGGGTCCAATGAGAGCTCAGAACCCCCCAGGTGGTAATGGTGGCGTTGGCACGACAGGGAGGAGGGAGGGTGTTTCCCCTGCACACTCACACGGGCAGCGCTGGTCTCTCGACGCTGGCAGCTGCCGACGTCTCGGTCAGTGGGGGCAGCTGAGAACGCCTCTCTCTCTGGYAAAGAGCAGGCACAGGCAGGTGGCAGAGGGGACCCCACACGATCGTCCCCGCTCCCAGCACGGAGAGGCCACACACACCCAGCTAAGAGCTAAGAGCTAAGATATTCCATTCTCTTCCCCTCCCCAAACCATTCTGGTGCTATGCCAGAGGGATTGGCCACTTCTTTTGTTAATTCGATCACCTGCCTGTAGTAGGCTGCCTTGCGTTTCTGGGCTGCCCTCAGCCCCAACGCCGGCACTCGGTACCTGGGGGTCCACAGGACTTGGTGGTGCTCCTTCAAGGTGCTGCATGGATGATTCACGCCAAGGTGTGCCTGGCTCAAGGAGAGYGGCAGACAGGGCGCAGATGGAGTAAGGCACACAGGAGGCGAAGGGTTCAGGAGGCAGTCTCCTTGTAATTCTCCTTTATTAAGTGAGAAGGCAGGGGATTCCAGGAGGGAGAGAAACGCAGGAGAAATCCCACCAGAGCTCAGTGTGCATCAGCTTTTAAGGGGTAGGGAAAAGGGGAGGAGTTTGGGTGAACAACCAATGGGAAGGCAGGTTCTGGGAGGGTCCAAGGGTTAGGGAACAAATCAAAACATCSAAGGGGAGGGTACAAAGAACGTGAACCAATGATACATCGAATAAAGCAGAACCTTCCAGAAAACCGGGAGGGTGTAAGACTGGAGTGACAAGTAGGAGGGGCGGGTCCTAGACRCTAGTCCCATCCTCCRACTCCTCCTCCTGGAAGGAGGACTCCACATCAGAGGCGGGGTCAGCTATGCTAGCCATAGCAATTTCTGGGACCTACCCACCACACCTGTCGTCCATCCCCAGGGTGTAACCACTTCCTCCTCCCAGCATCCTTCAGACGACAAATGAGAAAAATTCACTAACAAGCCTAAACCCATAACATAACCCCAGAGTGGGGCAGGTGGGACAAAGAGTCTCAGGGCTCCTCCTGCCCCAGGGACAGCTCCTCCCCCACAGCCCTGAGACCACAGAAAGATGGAAAACACTGTCTGCTCAAAAACGTAATTTATTGGAAAACTCAGTTGATGGAAATGGAGCCCCAAATCCGTGGGGAATCACAGCTGGTTCCTTGTGGGGCAGGGCCTAGGAGAGGGCTGCACTGCCTCGGCTCCGGGCCCTGCGCTCCACCTGGGCACAGTACTTGTCGGGCACTCCGGTGGCTCTGCAGAGGAAAGAATCCATCAGGATCCCGATGGCTCTGGGACCGTGGCCCTGCAGCGGGTCCCGTTTGCTGGGGATGCAGAGGGGACTGGGAGGTGGCCCAGGCTGGGATGCCAGGAAGGACTTAGGGAGCCCAGGGATCCCAGGGAAGCAGCGCTGGCAGCCCCTGACCTGAACTCCTGCAGCTTCTGCTGCCCGAGCTGGGCGAGGCGCTGGCTGCGCTGCCGGGCCTCCTCCTCCTGCTGACGGCCCTCCTCGATGGCAGCCACCCGCTCCCGCTCCCGCTGCTGCTGGACCGCCCGGATCTGCTGCCGGAGTCCGTCGGCGTGGGYGCGCTGCTGGCGGGCCCTCTGTTCCTGCTCCAGCTGCTCCCGCTCCAGCTGCTCCTTCTGGGCCCTGCGAGAGAGCCGGGCTGGATCAGCGACCACATCACAGCCCCCCCCCACGCCTGGCACAGCACCTGGGCTGGCACTGGAGCCCCCAGAGCCACCAGCTGACACTGGGAGCCCACCCRGCCCCCAGGRCAMTGSCTCATCCATCCCTCAGCCCCGTGTACCTCACCTGAGCACCCTCTGGAATTCCTGGCGGTCCTGCTCCACCTGCATGGCCAGGTACTGTTCCTTCTGGGCCACCTGCTCCAGCCGGTCCCGCCTCAGCCGCTGCTCCACCTCAGCCTTCCTCCGTGCCTTCTCCAGCTCCCGCCTCCGCCATTCCCGGTCCGCAGCCTCTTGGTTCCTCTTGGCCCTCAGAGCATCCTGCCCAAAAAGGGGACAGTGCCRGGCTCCAGCCGGGCTTCCCTCTGGGGGCACTTATAGAAGCCCTTGGCCACGGCTTTGGCTCTGCCACCACCACTCCAGGACATCCCCTGGCTCCAGGGGCTGGTCCTGCAGGCCCCCCACTTCCAGGGCGCTGCCCCTTTGCTGGGCTGGGGACAGGGACAATGGCAGTGGAGCACATCACCTGTGCCCGAGCCACTCACCCGCTCTGCCCGCCAGTCCTGGGCCCGCTCGTGCGTGGCTCTGAGCCGAGCCAGCTCCTTCTCCTTCTTCAGGCGCAATTGCTCCTGCTCTGCCTCCATTACAGCCTCGCGCTCCTGCAGGGGACAGAGCCCTGGGGTGGGACAGAGTCCCGAGGTGTGGGACAGAGCCCTGGGGTGGGACAGAGCCCCGAGGTATGGGACAGAGCCCTGGGGTGGGACAGAGCCCCGAGGTGGGACAGAGTCCCGAGGTGTGGGACAGAGCTCCAAGGTGGGACAGAGCCCCGAGGAGTGGGACAGAGCCCTGGGGTGGGACAGAGCCCCGGGGCAGCTCCCACAGCCCCTGCCCAGCCCACAGGGAGCTTCCCGCCCACTGCCCTTACAGCCTTCTGCCGCTGCTGCTCCAGAACCCGCTCATCCTCCAGCCTCTCCCGCTCGCGCTGCTGCTCTTTGAGCTGCTGGTTCTCCGTGTTGAAACGTTTAATCTCGGCATGGATTTGCCTTTGCCTCTCCTGTTTCTGCTCCCAGGCCTAGAAAGTCCGCGCAAGGTCGGAGGGCACCAGGCCGAGCGCTCCCTCCTTACTCAGAGCAGGGAGGCTTTGGGTCACCTCCCGAGGATGCCATAACGTCCCCAAGGGACCAGAGGTCTGATCCTGCTGAATGCTGTGCCCACCCCCCAAGTGTGGCTGACCCAGCACTTCCAACCCTTTCCAACCAGGTGGAARCTTCCGTGCACCCCCCTGTTCCCTGCTCCCACCTTCCGATCCTCCCTCTTCATCTGCTCCAGGCGCTYCAGSTGCCTCTGGCCCTCCTGGTACAGCTCCTCGGCCCTCAGCGCCCGCTGCTCCGCGTTCTGCTCCATCTGCTTCACAATGTCCTGCCTGGCTCTGGGAATACAACAGCGGAAGGGTTCCCYCTGGCTCYGTCCTGCTCCCCATACTGGGAGTGCTGGCAGGGGCAGGGGTGGTGTGGCTGGAAGAGGCYKGATGCCTCCATGGGGAAGAGGGAGCCTTCTGCCCACCTGAGCAGCTCCTGCTTCCTGCGGCGCTCCAGCTCCTCCTGGACCTCCATGCCCTTGTCCCGCTCCATTTCCATCATCTTGTCCAGACGCTGCTCCTCATCTGCCAGTTCCTTGTGGATCATCTGCTTCTCCAGGATTTGCTTGTCCCGGATCATGTTGCACTTGGCATTGAGGAGCAGCTGTGGGGACAAGAGGTGTCTGTGGCTCCGAGCCGCACTGGGACACRGGGAGCAGGGAGGGGAAGGGAAGGAGAGGAAGAGCCTGGGAGCACAAGGAGCAGGGGAGGCTCAGGCAGTRCCAGGTGCCAGTGGGGAGCGCTGGCCCTACCGCGTTCAGTTCCCGCATCTCTTCCTCCTGCTCCAGCCTCATCCTCGTCGCCCGCTGCAGCAGCTCCTGCTCCTTCCTCTGCCTCTCCTCCTCCAGATCACTCCGATGGTCCCTCTTGTCCTGCAGTTCTGCCATTCTCTGCTCCTCACTCCGGGCCTGCCTCAGGGCCTCCTGCAGGGAAAGGGAGTGCTGCCCAATCCTGGGGATCTTCCCGAGGGCTCGCTGGGGCCACGCTTCGTGTGCTGCATTCCCGGCATGGAGCAGGGACACAACGGGCTCCCGGAGCCCCGGAATGGCCATGGGCACCCCTTCCACACCTCTAGGCAGACACCACATGCCCTTGGAAAGCTGGGAATGCTGGGGACAATTCCAGGTATCTTGCCCAGCACTCAGTGGAGTCCTGAGTCCTGCAGCCTCCCCTCTGCTCCAAACATTCGGGACAGAGGGAGGACCTCCTGGGTGAAGCCACCACCCCTCAAGCCCGGCTGGGGAGCAGGAAAAGGGGGAGCAGGAGGGGAGATGCCTACGAAAGCAGCATCCTGTCTGGCTTTGAGGGTCTTCAGCCTGTCCCCACGCTCCTCCTGTGTCAGGGCTCGAGCTGCTTCCTTGATCCTCTCATATTCCTTTTTCCCTATGATGAGACATGGTGGAGGCTTCTCCTGGGGAATGCTGGGGGGGTGCAGGGAGAGARGTCAGTGGCATGGACAATCCAACAGCTCCTGGTGTTCCCTGAGCTGCCTGAGCTGCCCACTCGGCCACCAAGTCAGCCCAGAGCAATGCAGGGAGTGCCGGGGAAGCCACGGGGACCCAGCTGTCCCGGTGTGGGGGGAGGCAGGAAGGGAAAATGTGGTGAAAGTGGCACCAGGCTGGGATGCAGGGGGGCAGGATCCCAGGGGGTGGCCAGGGCACACTGCCCATCCCCGCTCCTCCGAGATCTTGTGATGGTGCAGTGACACCCATGAGGCCACCAAAACCCCTCGGGGCTTGAGCAGAGGCTTACACGAGGTCACGGATCACGTCCTTGGTGATGATTCTGGTGGTCTTCGGTTTGTAACTGAYGGAGGGCAGCGCTTTGGGATGTTTTGTCACATCCTGAAGGATCACGGTGGGGCTGCTGGAGCCTGTGACCTGTGGCAAAGGACGATGTGAGGGACCCAAACTCCCCCACACCCGGCGCTCCCCGGACAGCGACTGATCCTGGCAGGAGCTCTGGGCCCCCTATCGGGACCGGCCCTGGGGCTATCGGGGGGCGCGGCCGGAGGGTCTGGAGGGGCCGGGGGGCAGCGGGGCCAGAGGGACAATCTGCGGGATRTGGGGGCGTCGAGGAGCCCGGGGGCGAGACCTTGGGACGGGAGGGCTGAAATCCCGKCGGGAAAAGCTGGGGACGGCGGGGGAGGAGGGACCCCCGGGAGGAGCCCTCGGCACRGAGGGACCGGGATCCTCTGCCGGCAGGCGCGGCTGCCATCGCGCTGCCAGTGCCCGCACTGCCACGGGGAGTCGGGGATGTCCCGATGTCCTGGAGCCGACTGTCCCAAAGTGGTGGAACCGACGGTTGGGATGTGTCCGAACCGATTGTGACGGCGTGTCCGAAGCCACTGTCGCGATGTGTCGGGACCCACTGTTGCCATGGAAAGGCCCCCAACAGCCCCCGGCACTCGCGGGGCGCCCTGGAGCGGGCGGGGGATTGGGAAGCGGGGGGCGGGGCGGAACCTCCCAGAGCCGGGAAGGGCAAATCCAGAGGATGGCAGAGATGGAATTGCGGCAGCCAAGAGGAGCCGGAGGCTGGGAGAGGAACCTGCCCTGCAGGCAGCGAGCGCAGGGAGGAAGAAGGAGGCCGAGGGGCTCCAGAGATTCCCCGGCAGCCTGTAAGGGTCCCCGGGGAGCAGAGAACCCCTGAAGGCCTGGAGGAGCCCCCGGCCAAGCTGGGAATGCCCGAAGGGGGCTGTGAGCCCGTGGGAAGCCCACGCTGGAGCAGTTCCCGAGGCACTGAGCCCGGGCAAGGAAGGGCCCCAGGCTGGAGCAGCTGGGGCAGAGCTGCAGCCCGTGGGAAGGACTCTCGCTGGACAAGTCCCTGCAGAACTGTCTCCCGTGGCAGGGACCCCCCGGCGCAGCAGGGCAAGGACTGCGACTCCTCT
>JACAXG010000441.1:53122-66984 GCA_018881555.1 Amblyornis subalaris | reverse complement strand
CCCGCGGGGCCCGGCCCTGCCCGGGCACGGCTGATGCCGCCCGCCCGCGCTCCGCACTGGTCCGGACTGGTGCTCCCAGTGCCGCGCGGGGCGGGGCCGCGGGGACCCCCCCAGGGCACAGCGCGGCTGCTTTGGGGCTGTCGGGCCCTGCCCGGCGCTGGGGATGGGGCGTGTGGCGGCAGCTGGGGCCGCACTGGGGGCACTGGTGGTGCTGGGAGCCCCCCCGGCCGCGGGCCAGGAGCTCTCGGGGGAGCCGGGAGGGGAGCGCAGTGGGTAGGGCTCGTAGATGGGTAAAGGGAGAAGGGGGGATAAAAGATGGAGTGAGGCCCCCCAAACCGGGTGGGAGGGGGAGTGGGACCCTGCAAAAATCAATGTTTAGCAAATACATTAAAAGCCACTAAGAATCAAGAGGGATGGAGGGATTACCTTCTGTAATGAGGAAAATAAAGGAAAAAACCCTCAAGAAAACGCACTGGGGAATTGAGGCCATGATCCCTAATCTCTGACATTCTGTGCTTGGTGTGGGAATGACTGAAATTGCTAAATCGATAACAGTGAAATGTTCAATTTGTTTAAAAAACAATTCCATAAATAGGAAAAGGACACCTCCTGAAACAGATGAACAGGAAAATGCACCTCTAGATTGTTGGCAAATCAATTTCTCTGATTTACCCAAACACAGCAGGGATAGGTATCTTTTCCTGTTGGTGGACACATTTTCCACATGGCCAGAAGCCTTTCCCTGTCGCACCAATAAATCCAGGGAAGTGGTAAAAATTATGGTTAACAAAATCATACCAAGATTTGGGGGCCACTTGGGATGTCTTCAGAGAGAGGCCCCCATTTCATAGCAGATGTGGTGCCACAGCTGAGCAAAACCCTGGGTATAAAATGGAACTGACACAGCCCTGGGTGACCACAGGTGAGTGGGAAAATGGAAAGGATGAATCAGACTTTGAAGTGACAAATTAGTAAGATGTGCCAGGAAACCTCTTTAAAATGGCCACAGACCCTTCCTCTGGCTCTTTTGTCAGTCAGAATTCAGCCTGGGTCAAAAACTAAAGTCCCTGTGAATTGCTGTAGGGACGATCACACCAAACTCCTTCAGTTCCAGGAGAAATACATTCAAAGGGAGAAACAGATTTAAATCTTCACTTGATTAGTTTAGGAGAAACTCTTGCTGGACTCTGTTGGTTTATAACCCTGTCGGGACCAGCTGCTTTTGTAACCTACACTGCACTCAGGATGGAAGGAATCGAACCCTGGGTTCATCACAGCAACCACACAATAAATACAGCACAAGGAAAACTGACTGACACCCTGGAGGGTTTTATATACATAAATCCTATTGTTTTAGGTATCAAATATGATTTTCTAATGGGATACTATTTATTTGATCTAGATGAAGATGATGAATCATTGCATATTTATAATAGTAACAGAAACTATGTTCTTAACATTTGGGAAGGGGAATATGGTCTTAAAGTTAGAGCAAGATTTTGGCAGATCACAGAATGTAACTTCTATAACAGCTTGTTTGCCAACACCAACCTCTGCAGAAAATCCAGTTCCGTGAAGAGTTCAGTCAGCAATTTGTCAAATATCTGGAAACACATGTGGGACAGATACAGAAACKGGAGTGGTATGAATATAAGAATCCATCTTTACTCCTCAAATACTTACATTTAGAAACAAACACAACTGGACTCTGCAAATGGAAACTTTAGCAAATGCAGCTCAGTTGAGGTTTGCTAAAATAAATGAACAATTGCAAGCCACGACTGAAATGACCTTACAGAACAGATTGGCTTTGGACCTATTGCTGTGGCATGAACATGGAATATGTGGATTCTTGAACTGAAACACCACCACCACTTGTTGTGTGCACATTCCAAATGTGATGCTGGATTGGACGATCAGGTAGAGAGGATAAAATCAGTTGCTGCATCCAGCAGGGAATTGAGGGCAGGATTAGAGAGTAACTGATTGAATAAAACATTTAAAGGATTTGGATTTTCTCTGACTGGTTGGTTGGCCTTACTTTTGCAAAATATAATAGTGATCATAGTAATAATTGTGATTATGACACTTGCTTTAAGCTGTGTAAAAAACATGATTGCTGATGCAATGCAAGGATCTTATATGATGTGAGTAAAAAAGCAAAATGAGGCTTATGAAGGCTTGAAGGGAAGAAAAGATTCCCAAGCCTCAGAGAGGGAGATGTTGCCAGATGAAAAATGATCTACACCTGGTGAGCTCACACAATGCTTGTTCTCCAAAACCCACTGGCCCATGGAACTGCCCATTGTTTAGGAAGATAAACTGGAAAGCAACCAGCCCCAAAGTGACACATGGGGCTCCAGAGTGACACAATGGCTCCTTGGTTCCGTGAGGCCCGGTAGCGTCACAGGGGATCCTTGTTCCCATAAGGTCTCACAGTGTCACTGTTCTCATTGGTTCCATCAGGCCCCACTGTATCCCAAGGGTCTCCTTGGTTCCGCAGGGTCACAATGGCCCCTTGGTTCCACGAGGCCCTGCAGGGCCACCCTGGCTCTTGGTCACACAAGGCCCTGCAGTGTCACAATGGCCCCTTGGTTCTGTGGGGCCCCAGAGCTGTGACACAGCAGGGCCTTGTTGGAACCAAAGAAACCTTTGTTGGCAGAAGGGAAGCTCATGAAACCGAGGGGCCATTGTGACACTGCAGGGCCTTGTGGAACCAGGGAGAGCATTGTGACATTACAAAACCTCATGGAAYCATGGAGACCATTGTGACACAGTGAGGCCTCATGGATTCAAGGAGACCATCGTGACACAGTGGGACCACATGGAACCAATTGTCCATTGTGACAATGCAGATCCAAGGAGATCATGGTGAAACTATGGAACCTCATGGAACCATGGAGACCATTATGACACTTTGAGGCCTTCTGGAACCAAGGAGACCATTGTGACTCTACGGAACCTCATGGAGCCAAGGATCCATTTTAACACCGAAGAACTTCACGGGACAAAGGTGAAGTAGAGTGAAGTAAAGGTGAAGACCCAGGGGTACCCAGGGGCCATTGTGACACATGTAACCAGGTGTCCATGGTAGCACGGCAGGGCCTCATGGAATCAAGGGATCATAGTGACACTGTGGGGGTCCAYGGGACCAGGGGCCATTCTGACACCATGGAACCAAGGAGATCATTGTTACACCATGAGGCATCATGGAACCAAGCAGGCCATTGTGAACCAGGGGGCCCTCATGGAACCACGGAGACCATTATGACACCTTGAGGCCTTGTGGAACCAAAGGGATCATTGTGACACTCTGAGGCTCCATGGAACCAAGGGGCCATTGTTACACTGTGGGGCCTCATGGGACCAAGGGCACATGGAACAGGTCTGGGTGGCTTTGCCTCCTGGGGGCTGCCTGGCTGGTCCAGCTGCCCTTGGCATGTCAAGGGTCACTTCTCACCTGCCCCTGAAACACTGGGGTTCCATGTTTTCCTTCCTATGGAAAAGAACTCTCCTTCTCCTCCAAAAGTCTGTACATGCAAGGGTTGTCCCAGATGAAAGCTGCCAGGCCTGACAGATCCTGCTGGCCTTGGTCTCTCGTGATTTGGTGGCAGAAATCTTTAAAAGCAAGGTTTAAAAGCAGAAACCTCTAAGAATGGGACAGAAAGGACAAGCCAGGGCCCCTCTGATGCTCACAGTGAGTCCCCCACAGCCCCTTCCTTCCCACAACCAACTCTCTGCCCACCCTGCTGGGACTGGTTTCATTGGGTTCTTCGCCCACCAACACCATTTCAGGTCTCTGTACCCAGGATCATTCTACTGCAGTTCTCTTGCCACAGGAAAACTGAATGGACTCCAAAAGTACAAAAGAGGGCCCCAGAAATGATCAGAGGGTGGAACACGTCTGCTCTGAGGAACAGCTGAGGGATCTGGACTTGTTCAGTGTGAGAAGAGAAGGCCCCAGGGAGAGCTCATTGCAAGCTGTGAATTCTTCAAGGGGGTTTATCAGAGAGTTGGGCACTCAGTTTTTGTAACAGGGCCTGTTGCAATGGGACAAGGTGAAAGAGCACTTGGGAGCACACACTATTAATTGGTGAACTAGGAATTCATTTTAACCCTAAGGCTGATATCCTTAGGGTGGTGAAATACCACCCTAAGGTGGTATATAGGATAGGTGGTGAAAACCACCTTGGATTAAAGTCCCTGGGTTGACGTCCCTGAAAATATATAGGTGGTGAAGACCACCTTGGGGTTGAAGTCCCCGGATTGGGGTTGCAGTCCCCATTTTGGGTTAAAATCCCATGTCTGTTGTTTTTGCAAGAGTGTGAGAATCTGTGACTGAGATGTGCTTGCTATTCTGAGTGAGACTGTGTGGCAAGCACAGGGCAAGTGCGGTACTTTATCTGCGGTTGAGCGAATAGTATTATGAATGAGTGTGTAATTGCTTTGGAGTCAATGAGTTTTGATTGTCTTTTTAGTGGAAGGAACGGACTGTATACTGATTTAAGTGACAGGATTTTGGTCTTACACTGAGAGCACCCGAGCCTCAAAATATATTTAGTAAATACCCCTCAGGCATTTGTTGGCAGGGAGGAGAGAGAGGCCGGAGGGGGGGTCAGGGACAGGGTGTTGTGAAGGCTTATTTTATTTCTCATTATTCTCCTCTAACTCTGTTTAGTAATAAATTCACTTCCATATTTTAAAGCTGTGCCTGTTTTGCCCTTGGAATGTTTCTCTCTTAGTCGTTATCTCAGCTGCTCACAGAACTTTGTTGATTTTCTTTTTTCCCTCCCTTGCCCAGCTGTAGCAGGGGAAGGTCAGTGATAGACTCTTGTAGCTGACTGGCATTCGGCCAGTGTCGAACCGTGGCAGTCTTTTTTTTGGTAGCAGACAGTTTAGTGAATGGGTGAAAACTTTGATCGTACAAGTGTAGCTCATTGGTTTGGGGTAGATCCTTTTGATTTGTATACAAGAAGAAATGGTTTATATTATACTTTAGGAGGTTGGTTACCTTTAGCTTTAGACYGGGAGCATCTGAACCCCAGCAGGCTTGAATTACCCACTTTACAGCCACTCAGGATAGCGTGTTTGGCATGTGGGACAGGTAAACATCAGACGTGGGTCTTGTGTCAGTATCAGACTGCGAAAAGAGGTGGTACTGTGCCTCTCGGAGGCACACCCCATGGTGTAAGATTTGCTGGAGAAATAGAAGGAGACTCCCAGCAGGTTGGGAGGACAAGGGAGTGGAAATAGTTGCATTTATTTGTAGAAGGTGTAGGTTAGTCCCTGAAACTTGGGACGTTCCTGAGGAAGAGTGGGAAGCAACAGTAGAGAAGTGWAAGAAAAGGTTCAGTTGGAAGCAAAGAAAGTAATAGAGCAACGGGCACTTCAGCTAGTAAGGAAGCAGTGAAGAAAAGCCCGCTAGGGTGTGTATTAACACACTGGAAGGAGCTAGCGGGAATTCCCAGAGGCGTTTTAAAGAAAACTACACTAATTAGATATTGTAACCAATGGTGGCCCCTTTATAAATTGGAAGACAGGAAAAGTGGCTGGAGGGTGGAACATTGAATTATAATACCTTGTTACAACTTATGTTATTTTTGAGACCAGAGGGCAAATGGGATGAAGTGGGATATGCAAATGTTTTTCATTCTCAGATCCAAGCCAGAATGGCAAAGGCAATGCAGAATAAACCTCCCACCTCAGGATTCTATGGTGTTGCTTTTGGAAAAAGAGGCAAAAGGAAAGGGCCRCATGAAAAGATGCTGCTCCTCCCGCAGTATAGGACAAAGGTGTTTAAAGCTCAAGCCGGAGGAAGAATTAGATGTTCTAGATATGCAYGGAATGATAACTTACCCCTCCAATACCGCAAAAGGGCCCTCGGCTACCCCAGCCTTCTCCCCTGCAGGACCCTCGGATATAACCCCCGCATCTCCCGTTGATAGTGGTAGTGGAGATGAAGAAATCAGTAATGAAAGATCAGGAATCTCCTCTCGTACTAGAAGTAAGACAAGGAAAGAAGAAAGGATTATAGCACCACTCAGACAGGTAGCTGGACCTAATGGGGGTGTGACAAGGGTAAAGGCACCTTTTACAGCAGGTGACCTAGATAGTTGGAGGTATGCCGCCAAGTTGTTTAGAGATGACCCTGAGAAAGTGGCCAAACAGTTTGAGTTGATTGTTAAGAATCAAGATCCTGACTGGGCACATATAGATCTGATGTTATCAGAGTTGACAGGAACTGAGAAAAGGGCAGTAATAACAGCTGCTAGGACACACGTCCAGGGGCAGTTGGCGACAGGAGTGTTGCAGGGATATCTAGAGGATATTTTTCCTGTTACTAACCCTCCCTGGGATCCAAATAACCCAAGACATTATGATCGGTTAGTTACCTACAGGGATTTAGTTAGCTGGGGATTGAGAAATGCTATCCCTAAAACTGTTAATTGGTCTTTATTGTTTAGCATTCATCAAGAAAATACAGAATCTCCAAACTGTCTTGTAAACAGGTTACAGGAAAATATGAAAAAACATACAAATTTAAACCCAGCTTCAGACATAGGTCAACAGCAACTAATATCTTTAGTGCTGGGACAATCAGCCCCGGATATTCATGGAAAGCTACAGAAAATCCGGGAACCTGATAAGAGGAGCCTTGAGAGACTTTTGACTGTGGCTTGGGAGGTGTATAAGAATAGAATCCCGACTGTCACAATCGCAGCTGTACAGTGCAAAGATCAACAGAACCAAGGAAGAGGATTCCGAGGATGGGGCGGATGGCCAAGAAATATAGGGACACTCTTGGGCCCTAACCAATGTGCTCGGTGTGGTGGTGAGGGGCACTGGCAGCGGGGGTGTTGGGTTGGTAACGCTATTCAATTAGCTCGTCCCGGGGGTGAAGGCTCTGACCCGGCTGGTGCTGCCGCTACGGAACACATGGTGGCCCAGTTACAACAAGAGTGACGGGGACCAGCAGGTCCCTCCCCAGCAGACCCGCTGGTTACAATAAAGCTGGGGGATGAACAAGAAGTAGAATTTCTTGTTGACACTGGAGCTGCGTTTTCGGTCCTAAATCAGGCTTTAACTCCAATAGGGCAAGATTTTGTCCACATTGCTGGGGCAACGGGAAAATCAGAAAAGGCGTATTTCTTATAACCCCTTAAATATAAATTGGGAAAGGCAATTGGCATGCATCAATTTTTAAATTTACCAAATTCACCCAAGGCTCTCTTGGGGCGAGATTTGTTAACTTTGTTGGAGGCAAAAATTGATTTTTCCAAAGGCAAGATGTCTGTGAGTATACCAGAGGACAAATTAATATTGGCCTTRAGTATTGCAAACTTAGAGCAGCAATCCCTAGCAACAACCCCTAGTGAGGCAGAGGATTGACTTTTTGATGAAGTATTTCCCATTGTTTGGAATACTGATTATCCAGGCAGGTCAAAGTTAGCTGAACCTATTGTAATTGAGACAACAGACGGAGCATTACCAGTCAACCGTAAACAATATCCATAAAGGCTAGAAGATAGACAGGGAATTGAACCAATAATTACAAAATTTTTAGAACAAGGCCTACTAAGGGAATGTCAGTYGCAGTATAATACTCCAATACTGCCAATTAAGAAACCTAATGGGACRTATAGGTTAGTACAAGATTTAAGAGCAGTAAATGAAATCACAAGGACTTTACATCCTGTAGTTGCAAATCTCTATACACTTTTAACTAAGCTGCAGGTTTTTGGTTATAGATTTGAAAGATGCCTTCTTTTGTCTGCCATTGGCTAAGGAAAATTAACCAATTTTCGCCTTTGAGTGGGAAAACCCACAATCAGGAAGAAAGACCCAGGTAACTTGGACAGTCCTGCCTCAAGGATTTAGGAACAGTCTGACTCTCTTTGGAAACCAGCTAGCAAAAGAACTCGAAACCTGGGAGGCCCCAAAGGGAGAGGGGACCCTCCTGCAGTATGTAGATGACATATTGGTGGCGACCAAAACACGGGAGCAATGTGAAGCCCGGACTGTAAGTATATTAAATTTTCTGGGATTAAATGGCTATCGAGTTTCAAGGTCCAAGGCCCAATTGGTTAAACCCCGAGTAACCTACCTGGGGTGTGAACCGGCAGGGGGAGAACGCTCCCTCGGGAGCAGCCAAAAAGAAGCCATATGTCAAGCCCCCAGACCAACAACAATAAAAGAACTAAGAACCTTTCTGGGGATGACGGGATGGTGCCGACTGTGGATACCCAATTATGGACTTATTGTCAAACCACTGTACCAGTTAATTAAAAAGACCTTGGGACAATTAATAGTATGGATCCCTGAAGCTAATAAGGCCTATAAGACTTTGAAAATAGAATTGATGCAAGCACCAGCCCTAGGTACACCTGATGTAACTAAACCCTTCRTATTGTTTTCACATGAACAACAAGTGATGGCTTTGGGTGTACTGGCACAAGTAAGGACCCTAGAAAAGACCTGTGGCCTATTTTTCTAAGCAGCTGGACACCGTCAGCCAAGGACGGCCAGGATGCCTGCGCCCTGCGGCAGCCGTCATTCTGAACATAAGCGAAGCCTGTAAATTCACCCTGGGCCAGAAGATGACAGCATATGTCTCTCACACTGTCTCAGCCGTCCTGGAACAGAAGGGCAATCACTGGTTATCACCACAACGCTTCCTGAAATACCAAGCTGTCCTAGCCGAAGCAGATGATGTAAGTATCAAAGTAACCAATGTACTTAACCYTGCAGCGTTCTTACAGAGAAAGGATGCAGAAAGCCCAGTCGAGCACGACTGCATCAAGACCATCGAAGCTGTGTACTCTAGTCGACCTGACTTAAAAGAAGAACCACTGGCAGAAGGTGCACATTGGTTCACAGACGGCAGTAGCTGTGTCACACACGGTAAGCGGCAGGCGGGATCTGCGGGCACTACTGTCACTGAAGTAGCTGAAGCCAGCTCGCTGCCGGTCGGCACATCAGCCCAAAAGACAGAGCTTATTGCACTAATAAGGGCACTAATCCTGGTCAAAGGAAAAGTCATCAATATATGGACAGACTCTAAATATGCCTTTGGAATAGTGCATGCTCATGGTGCCATTTGGAAGGAACGGGGGCTACTAAATTCCTGGAAAAGAGAAATTAAACATGCGGCTGAAATACCTCAGCTATTGGAAGCTGTCAAACTCCCACCTGCAGTAGCAATAGTACATTGTAAAGGACATTCTCCTGGAATTAGGGAATGCCATGGCAGACAGAACAGCGAATACAGTAGCATCCCAATGTACAATCAACATAGTAAGCCTAATCCCCTCGCAAATGAGCTTCGGCCAGGCCCCAAAATATGACCCTCGTGACTGGGAATGGATCAATAACAAAGGAGGACAACTAGATACAGAAGGCTGGGGGATCTATAAGGGAGGAAAAGTAATTCCCCGTAGGATGGTATGAGAGGTTATTTTCACAGAGCATAATAAGAATCACTGGGGAGCTGAGGCACTTCATATTTATCTCAAGCCACGAATCACCCCCCCCCAGGCCTAAAACGTGATTCAGGAGGTCAGCTCCCAGTGTGAGATATGTTTGAAAAATAATCCCAACACTACTACTCCTGTGAAGCTGGGAGCCATCCCCAGGGGAACATATCCGGGAGACACCTGGCAAATAGATTTTACCGAACTCCCTAGAAAGGGAGGATACAGATACCTTTTAGTACTCACAGACACCTTTTCTGGATGGCCTGAACCTTACCGTTGTAGGACTAACAAATCTCGCGAAGTTATAAAGGCTTTATTACAAGAAATTATCCCCAGATTCGGAGTATCCTGAGAGCTGCCCTCTGACCGGGGACCACACTTTATCACTCAAATAATTCAAAAAGTAAACAAAGCACTAGGGATACATTGGCAATTACACATGCCATACAGACCTCAGGCAAGTGGACAGGCAGAGAAAATGAACCACCTGATTAAACAACAAATAGCTAAAATTTGCCAGGAGACCAATTTATATTGGTATCAAGCCCTACCAATAGCCCTATTAAGGCTATGGACAAAGCCAAGGTTAAAGGAAAGGCTGAGTCCATTTGAAATCCTGTATGGGACAGCATACGGAGTAAATGAAATTTACAATGAGAACTTGGCTCTAGTGGGACAGCGTTATTTGAGAAAGTATATATAACAACTGAATCGCAAATTAAAAGAAAATGCCCAAGTGGTTGCTAACAATCAACCACAGCCACTCACCCAGCCTGCACATGATATTGAACCGGGTGATTGGGTATTTGTGAAGTCTTTTTCAGGTGACCTACTGCAGGAGAAGCAGGACGGACCCTTTCCAGTATTACTGACTACATTCACTGCAGTTCGTGTAAAAGAAAAACCCACCTGGATACACTACACCCGGATCAAGAAGTCTCCAAACACTCCCTGGGCAATAACCTCGGCCAGCATGGATGGACTAAGATTAAAGATTGCCTGCGCAACATGAAGCTTTGGTTAATGATTCTAATTTGGGAATGGTAATTTGGGGAACAGTTGAATCGTTTAATGCAAACAATTATGTTGCCCTTCTTGAAAGCATTGGAAACCATACAGGGGTTAAAGATTATTGGCTGTGTGGGGAGGCAGACCAATTCCAATCACCACTGATAGGGGCACCTGTTAGTAGTTGGACTTCTTTAGATCCATATGAATTACATAATACTTCTGCAGAATGTCAACAGGGTGGCTCTTATGTGGGTCACCCCTCCTTCCAACTACTGTTGATAAATTCTACCAYTTGCTACATTAATTCAAACTTTTCAGGTCCTGGCCTTGGAAAGTTTGTCAACACCACCGGGTGGCAATCTGTTGTGGCCATCGAGAGAAACATTTCAAATTTAAATTCAAAAACCCCCAAAATTGACCCTCAATGGCAGAAATGGCAAGACTATCTCTGGAGACGCCACACAAGTAATTCGAAAATGAATATACCCACCAGTTGTGACCTACCTGATGGACATTGGTGGCTATGTGGTAACAGAATTGCAATTAAACAGCTCCCCAGAAACTGGACTGGCCAGTGCACCACGGGAATAGTGATACCCCCAGTACAACTCATTAACAGTTCCAGTCTCATCGGGATAGTAAGAGGCCTATGGGGTAAGAAAACTAGCTGAAGTGTCCCATTGAACCCTTTAATAAGATATAAAGCTAAATTTCAGAGCTTTGTTAGAGTCTTGTTTCCCACCTTAGGTGTTACCCAATTAGAGAAAGCAATTGTAAATATTTCAGCAGAAATCGAACTTAATTTTAATGCCACTGCCGACGCAATTGGACAACTACAAACTGAAGTCGATTCTCTAAAAGGAGTAGTGTTCCAAAACCGAATGGTGTTAGATATGGTAACAGCACAGATGTTTGTACTCTAGTGAATACCAGTTGTACATATGTAGACCAAAGTGGACAAATATTAACTGATGTCCATACTATTTGGGAACATGCCAGAGTACTCCACGAGGTTACAAAAGATGACACCTCATGGTGGACAAACATCTGGGAAACTTTAACCTCATGGTTACTGGACTTATCTTGGCTAAAGCATTTAGTTGTAATTGTAGTTGTTCTAGTGACTCTATTGTTAATCACAYGTGTATATAGACAGAGTTTATTGTTGATGCCTAAGTGTAGTCTTACCACCTATGAAGACTGGAAAAGACAAAAAACAAAGCATCAGGTACAAAAAGGGACATATTTTCAAAAGCTTGAGTTGTAAAAGAATTTACAACAGGTCCCTTAGATGGGGGAAGTTGAAAGAGAATTTTACAACAAAGGGACTCTTGTAATAAGCTTAACAAATAGTTGTCTGTAGCTTAACAAATATTAATCCATAGTCTTTAAGGAAAAGAGAAATAAAATTGCAGAAACTGTTAAATTGCAAGAAAAAAAAGGTCTTTAGAAAGAGAACAGAAGAACTGAAACCTGCCAATTTGGCACAATGAGGTCTTTTATAAGACCCTATCAAATACGCATGGGCAAGAGGGAAAGGTGGAAAAGGTCAACCGAGAGGAAGACTACAGCCTTCATCCCATGACCACCCGGGACGACCATCAGGAGGCAATGCACACGTGTAAAAATATGTAGATAATATCAGTAAGTTCTGGGAAATTATTAGCATGTAACCACCTTTTCTTAGAAATATTATGCATATGCATGTATTTTAAGGATATAAGCTTGTACCCTATCCTTGAGGGGCAGACATGTTGGGTGGAGCCATCACCTGTGTTCCCGGTGCTGAATAAATGAATACCTGCTTCAAAAGACAAGAGTCTTTGAAGTTTTCATACTGCGATTTTTGCGAGAATCAGCATGGCCTCTCAGAACCTCTCATGGCCCCTCACGGCCCCTCAGAACCTCTTATTCCCCTCACAGCCCCAGGCTCAGGGCTCCTCTCAAAGGAGAAGGGATTGGGCCCTGCTTGTTCTCCTTTTATTTCGGTCACGTCACAGCGACGAGGAAAGAAAGATTGAAATGGAGCATTTCCCCAGCGKTTCCCTCGGGGGTAATTTCGGGGTCGAAGCTCTGTGCTGGCGCTGGCCCAAGCACCACCATCACTGCAGCCCCAAAGGCCAAATTTTCCACTTGAAAAATGGAACAATTCCCCACAAACAGCCCTGATTCCTCAGGGCCCGGCTGTGCTGCCCTGAACCAACCTTCAAAGAAAGGATCAGGTTCCAGCTGTGCGTTCAGCTCTGTTTTACTCACCGAGAGGTGACAGCAGGAGGGGGTTGTTGCCTTTGCCTTGGGAATTGGACATCACGGCTGCTGTTGCCCCTCTTCTGGTTGAAACCTGAATTTTATCAGTAAAACTGCAATCGCCTCTGCAGTCCCCCCCCAAATCCCGGCTTCACCGCCACCCCTCCCCCATCCCACCCCCACCCCGGCCCTGGTCCCGCCCTCACTCCTGACCCGCCCCAGCCCAGGCCATGCCCTCATCTTCTCGACCGATCACGTTGCTCTCTCACATTCCGGCTCTGCCCCCGGTCTTTCTGTTTCGTCAAAAGGCCCAATGTTCTTTGCCCCGCCCCTGATTTTTCGGATCTCGACTCCTATTGGCTATTGCCAAGGGAGTGCGGCTCACGCTGCCTATATAAGGGAACAATGCGGGGGGAGCGGTTCAGTGCTGTGGCCRGCGCTGCTGCAGCAACGAAACAGTGAAGTGGGGAGAGCGGAGTGGAGCAGGGGAATCGGCGGACGGGACGGATACAAGCGGAGCTCCGTGCCCTCGGCCTCGCAGCGCTGGAACCCCGCGACYGCCGCTGGCCTTTCAGCGCCACGACTGGCCCAGGCCAGGGGGGTGTGGGTGGCTGGGAGGGCGCCCGCCCCTCTGTGCCCGATCCCAGCGTAATGTGGAGGGGGAGGCCTGGCCCGGCTCCCCCAAAGGGGAGGAGGACGGAGACCACTCAGGTTTCCCAAAGGTAAGCAGGACACAGACCACCCTGGGACCTTTCCCCAGGGCGAGGAGGACAGAGACCACCCTCTGTCTCCCCAAGGGTAAAGAGGATGGGGACGCCCCAGCCCTGCCAAATGGGAGGAGGACAGAGACCTCCCCGGCCTCCCCACTGGTGATAAAGATGGAGACCACTCTGGTCCCCCAAAGGAGAGGAGGACAGAGAGCCCCTGGACCCCCCACAGCAGAGGAGGATGGAGACCACTGAGGTTCCCCCAAAGGTAAGGAGGATGCAGAACCCCCTGGGGTGAGGAGGACAGAGACCACCACCAGCCCCCTGCAAAGATAAGGAGAATAGAGACCACCCCCTGTCCCCCCAAAGGTAAGGAGAAGGGGGATGCCCCAGCCCCCCCAAACAGGAGGAGGAAGGAGACCAC
>JACAXG010000441.1:38373-51479 GCA_018881555.1 Amblyornis subalaris | reverse complement strand
ATTGCTAAGAAAGTGGGAAGGTATTTTGGGAAGAGGGAAAGGTGTCTGAAYGTGTGCCTTAATTTCTTTTCATTATTCTTTTATTTTTAGCTTTATTAGTAATAAAATCTTTTTCTATTTTAAGTTGTTTGTGCCTGTTCTGCCGTTTCTTTTTCRTTCTCCTCAACTCCTCAATGCTAATTTCCCCTTAAGAATAACTTTTCTCGTGGTTGTCTGGAATATCACCAGGCAGACCCACGACAACCAGTAAGCACTGCGAACTGCCCCCAAGCCCCCGAAGGCTGTGGGAGCAGCTCCCAGTATAAAGCAGTAAGGCCACTACCAAACCCACCCCTAGTGAGGTCTAGGGCATTCTGCTGTTGGCTCCCAGTATAAACCAGTAAGGCCAGTACCCCCAGAAGTCATCCCCAGTAGGTCCCAAGCCCCATCCCAGTATAAACCAGTAAGCCCAGCACCCCTGAATGTTACTCCCAGTATAAACCAGTAAGCCCAGCACCTTAAAAGTCGCTCCCAGTAAGTCCCAAGCCCACCTGAGCCCCCTCCCAGTATAAAGCAGTAAGGGCTGGTGGGCCCAGCAGTTGGGCTGATGGGCCCAACCYGCTCCCAGTGTGGTCTAGGGGCTCCCAGGTGTGGACTGGAAGGGCACCAGTATAAACCAGTAAGTACTGGGAATGCCCCCCGAGACCCTGAGGGCTGTGGGAGCAGCTCCCAGTATAAACCAGTAAGGGCTGACCGGGTCTAGAGCATTCTGCTGCTGGGTCCCAGTCGGTCCCAAGCCCACCTGAGCCCCCTCCCAGTATGACCCAGTATCATCCAGTACAACCCAGTATCACCCAGTATATCCCAGTATCACCTAGTATAACCCACTATAAACCAGTCTAACCCAGTACAATCCAGTATAACCAGTACAACCCAATATATCCCAATACAAAYCAGTATAAACCAGTCCAAACCAGTACTCACAGTTGCGCGGGTCGGCCGCCAGGAGGTGCTCGCACAGCGCCCGGTCCTCCCGGCCAGCAGGGGGTGCTGCGGCGCCATGGGCCAGCACCCACCCTCGATGGTGCCACGCCCCGTAGGACTTGGGGTTCACCCCCAGGCACTGCCCCATGAACAACAGCTCCGAGGGGACCCTGCAACCAGTATGAACCAGTACGAACCAGTACGGACCAGTATAAACCAGTATGGACTGGTATAAGTGGTAAAAACCAGTATAGACCAGTAGGACTTGGGGTTCACCCCCAGGCACTGCCCCGTGAACAACAGCTCTGAGGAGACCCTGCAACCAGTATAAACCAGTAGGACTTGGAGTTCACCTCCAGGCACTGCTCCATGAACGACAGCTCCGAGGGGACCCTGAAACCACTATGGATGAGTATGGATCAGTATGGACCGGTGTAAGTAGCAAAAAGTCGTAAAAATTGGTAAAAAACAGTATATACTAGTAAAAACCAGTATAAATCTAACCATTATAAACCCCTACAAACCAGTATGGACCACTACAAACCAATATAGACCAATAAAGACCCGTATAAACCAGTAAAAACTAATAAAAACCATTGCCAATTGATAAAAACCAGTATAAATGAGCATAAACCAGTACAAAGCAGTAAAAAGCAGTATAAATCTAACCAGTACAAACTACTACAAACTACTACAAACCAGTATAGACCAGTAAAAACCAGTAAAAACTAACAGAAACCATTAAAAATTAATAAAAACCACTACAAACCAGTATAAATCAGTACAAACCAATCAAAGCCAGTATAGACCAAACTGGTACAAACCACTATAAACCAGTAAAAATTAATAAAAACCAGTAAAAACCAATACAAAACCAGTATAAAGCTAACCATTACAACCCAGTATGGACCAGTGACTCCCCCGATCCCCTCCTAGTCTCTCCCAGTTCTTCCCAGTCCATCCCAGTCCCCTCCCAGYATAAACCAGTAACCCCAAATCCCCTTTTCCCCCCTTTAAACCCCTTTTTACCCCATTTTCTCCCTTCCCAGTCCCAGGGATTGGGATAAACTGAGAGGGACTGGGAGGGGATTGGGAGGGAATTGAGGGTAACTGGGAGGGACTGGGGTGAACTGGGAGGGTATTGGGCTATACTTGGAAGGACTGGGAGCCACTGGGAGGGACTGGGATAAACTAGGATGGAACTGGGATGGAACAGGGGGTTACTGCGTTATACTGGTCTTTACTGGTTTATAGTGGTTTATACTGGTCTGTATCTGTTTATACTGGTTCATACTGGTCTATACTGGCTTATACTGGTTTGTACTGGTGCAGGAGGGGGCTCCCCCTGCCCAGGTGCTGTCTCTGACCGGGGCTGTCCTGGCCGCCAATCCTGACGTGGGCACCTTTTGGAACCTGCGGAGATGCGCACTGGGAGGGGACTGGTGTGTACTGGGAGGGACTGGGAGGGGATTGGGGGGGACTAGGGAGAACTCGGACAGGATTTGTGGGGACTGGGATGGACTGGGAGTACTGGGATGAGGTTTGTAGAGACTGGGAGGGACGGCGAAGTTAACTGGGATACACAGGGAGGCGGCTGGGGGGGAACTGGGATATAGTGGAAGGAAGTGGCAACGTACTGGGAGGTTACTGAGGGGCCACAGGGGTCACTGGGAGGGACTGGGAGGGCACTGGGAAGGCATTGGGAGGTTACTGGGAACACTGGGATGGACTGGGGGGGGGGACTGGGACGGACGGGGATGAACTGGGAGGTTACTGGGATGAACTGGGATGGGGGTCCCAGGACCCGGCCGCTCCCATTCCCGGGGGAGGAGGAGTTGGGATCCTTCCCTCACCATTTCCTCTCCTGGGAGCGCGCAGGGGAAGGAGGATCCGGGACCTGCCGAGGACACCGCGGCTCACGGGGAGATCCCGGTGAATCTCGGGGCTCTCCCGATCCCGGCGGGATCCCCCCAAATCCCGGGACCCACAGGAGCGCCGGCAGACGCGGCTGAGGTCGCGCGGGGACTGCCGGGAATGGCGGCGCCGCGGGGGATTCCGGGATACACCGAGGCGCGCGGGCGCCGCCATCTTGYCGCGAAGGCGCGGCGCTTTACGGCTGCGTGGCGRCCACGGGGAATGGGGGTTTGCGACGCGGCGGCATCTTGGAAACTTGGTGTTTCCCAAGTGTTTTCCACATTTTTTCCCTTCCCAAAAACCGCCGCAAGCAGCGCCCGCGGCGCCGCTGCGTCTCAAACTCCCCCTCCCTGTACCCGCCGCGCCACCGTAAAGCGCCGTGCGGTCGCGACAAGATGGCGGCGCCCRGGCGCCCCTCGGCGTATCCCAGAATGCCCCGCAGGCGCTGCCATTCCCGGCAGCCCCCGCGCTCCTTCAGCCGCCGCTCCGGTGGGTTCCCGCCGGGATCGGGAGTGCCCAGGGATTCACCGGGATCCCGCCGGGATCCGCAGGGATCCCCCCCTGAGCCGCAGTGTCGCCCGGAGGCCCCGGATCGTCCTCCCCCCGCGCGCTGCCAGGAGAGGAAGTGGTGAGCGAAGGACCCCAACCCTCAGCCGGGCCCTGGTCCCCTAATCCCAGTGATCCCAGTGCTCCCATGATTCAATGGAAGCTGATGCCCGAAAGGATAGGCCAAAGATAAAACCCAATAGACTGGTGTCTATAGAGCAAGTATTTGTTTATTACAGCGCCGGTGGTGAGGGGGATCTCTCCGCCTAACTCACCCACCTTTGTCTCGTGTTGTGGCTTATTTATACAGTAGGTATTGCTGAATAGCATTATGTCATTACAACATCCTCACATACGTGCCGGAAATAATTTACATACATGGCCATAAATAGTTCTTTTTCACTGCCCTTGCACCTMCCCAATTTAGGTGGTCTCGGGGGTCTTCTCCGATGAAGGTTCAAGGTCTTCCTCGCATCTGAGCTTTTCAACTTTGTCTTCAGAGCATGTGCAGTTCTGGTGAAATAGTCCTTTCTGGGTCCAACCGGTCTGAATTCTTTCACGTTGTGGATAATTTGCTTTATCTCTGCCAGCTTTTCATCAGTACATCCTGTAGCTTTCCAGTATAGCTATACTTGACTAATTTGTAGCTTTACTTGTCTATCTTGAAACTATCCACCTGGTGAGTTTCTGCTTATTTAAGCAACTAATTAATTACATACTGACTATTACATTGTATAGAAAGTTATGATATAGATATAAAAAGTATATTGAGGTTATATAGGTATATGCAGGTTATATGAAAAGTTATAGTTCAGATAGAAAGTTATAATTCAGGTTATATAAGCATCTTGTAACTTTGACACAGATTATGTAGACATCATGGGGGCAAATGGAATATATTCAAAGAGACTGGGAGTGACTGGGATCATACTGGGAGTGAGTGGAGGAATAGCGGGGGTGAAAGAGAGGAACTGGAACCATGTGGGGGGCAACTAGTTCATACTGGCAGGGACTGGGACCACACTGGGGTCATATTTGGATCATATTGGGATTGACTGGACTAATACTGGGAGTATCTGAGAGTGACTGGGATCATACCATACATATCAGCCCCATACTGGGGTGACTGGGAGCAACTGGGAGCATGCTGGGAGCAAATGGCATCATAGTGGGGCTGACTGGGTTGATACTGGGAGCAACTGGGATCATACTGGGAGTGACTGGAAGCAGCTGGGACTATACTGGGATCATACCAGGGGTTCTGGCATGTGACTAGGATCATACTGGAGATTACTGGGGTCATATTGGTATTGACAGGGAGAAACTGAGATCACACCTTGGCCTACTGGGAGAACTGAGAGAAACTGGAATCATGCTGCAAGCAACTGGGCCATAGTGGGAGTGACTGGATGCATGCTGGAGGCAACTGGGATATACTGGGCGTGACTGGGATCATACTGGGGTAACCAGCACCTTACTGGGGCCACTGGGAGTGACTGGGAATGACATGCTGAGGGCAAGTGGGATATATTGGGAAAATCTGTAACCATACTGGGGATGACTGGGCCAATCCTGGGAGCAACTGGGACCATGCTGGGGGCAACTGGGATTAACTGGGATTTACAGAGTCTTCACTGGGGGTAACTGGGCGGGGCCGCAGCGGAGCAGCGTGATGGCTCCAGCGCTGGGGCTGGGGGTGCTCCTGGGGGGGGGGCGGTGAGGGGTGAGTGGGACCCTTACACCGGGACCCTGAACCGCCATTCCCGGCACCGGGACCCCCCTGAACCCTCTTATCCCACACCAGGACCCCCCCAAACCTCCATTCCCCAGCACTGGCACCCCCCACCCCCTTATGTGGCACCAAGACCCCCCTGCACCCCCTTCCCTGGCTCTGGCACCACCCTCCAGCCTCTTTCCCAGGCATCCCACCTCTCCCAGCCCCCAGCCTCTCCTTTTTCCTTAAACCTGGCACCCGCTGCAGCCCCATTCCTGCCTCTCCCAATCCCCAAACCCTCCTTTCCTCAACACCGGAGAGCCCCTGAACCCTCCTTCCTGGAGATCTCGCCTCTCCCCACCCCTATCCCCACCTTTCCTTGACCCTGGGACCCCCCTGAATTCCCATTTCCAGGCACTGGCATCTCCCTGAGCCCCCATTCCCCAGCTCAAGTTCCCTGTGCAGCCCCTTGATTTTTAGAGGTTTTTATGGACACCAGAGCCCCAGTGACTTCTAGAGATGGACTTGGAGAGGAGGAACCCCCAACCCAATGCGCTCACACCTTGTTTTCCCCCCAAACCAGGATTTCGCATTCCCAAACCTTGGTCAGATGGAAGAGGAGGCTGCGAGGAAGAGGAAGAGGCCCTGGGACACCCAGGCAGGTGAGGAGGAAGTCACTGCCCCTTTCCTCCTTTCTTCTCCTCCTACTGGGGATGGACTGGGGGSATCTCCTTCCCCTTCCCTCTGGCATGGAGGCAAATCCCATCCTCTCCTTGTCCTTCCTCCCCCAGGCAACGAGCTGAGGATGGAGACCAGGGAGGACAAATTCTCCCGGCAGAACCTCGTGGAGGAGGCCGTTTTGAGCGGCTCCATGGCGGAGGAATCCAATGGGGAGGAAAAGCCTCGGAGATCACGCACGAGGAGGGGCTCCAAACCCAGCCCAGGGTGCGCTGAGGAGGAAAGACACAACCTGTGCCAGGAAGGCGGCCGGAGCTTCAGCCAGAGCTCTGAGCTGGTGGTCCCTGAGCAGCTTCACAATGGGGAGAAGCCCTACAAGTGCTTGGAATGTGGGAAGAGCTTGAGCACGAGCTCCAGCTTGATCCGCCACCAGATGATCCACACTGGAGAACGGCCCTATGAGTGTGAGGAATGTGGGAAGAGCTTCAGCACAAGCTCCTGCTTGATCCGCCACCAGATGATCCACACCGGGGAGAAGCCCTACGAGTGTCCCGAGTGTGGGAAGAGGTTTAAGATCTCCACGGAACTTCTCCGACATCAGACAACACACACAGAGGAGAGGCCCTTCCGCTGCCCCGACTGTGGGAAGGGCTTCAAGCACAACTCCACTCTCGTCATCCACCGGCGCCTCCACACCGGGGAGAGGCCCTATGAGTGCTTGGAATGTGGGAAGAGCTTCAGAGACAGCTCCAGCCTGACCATCCACCAAAGGATCCACACTGGGGAGAGGCCCTATGAGTGTTCTGAGTGTGGGAAGAAGTTTCTGACCAGCTCCCATCTCCTCCTGCACCAGCGGATTCACACAGAGGAGAGCCCCTTCCGCTGCCCCGACTGTGGGAAGGGCTTCAAACGCAACTCCCACCTCGTCAGGCACCGGCGCATCCACACCGGGGAGAGGCCCTACAAGTGCTTGGAATGTGGGAAGAGCTTCAGCGACAGCTCGAGCCTGATCCACCACCAGAAGATCCACACTGGGGAGAGGCCCTATGAGTGTCCCGAGTGTGGGAAGAGCTACATCCAGAGCTCTCACTTGACTGAACACCAACGGAGGCACCGGTAAGGGAAGCCCTGCGAGTGCCCCGACTGCGGGAAGAGCTTCGTGCACTGCTCCAACTTCATCCACCATTGGAGGCCCCACGTTGGGAAGAGCCCTGGTGACCCACATTCCCAGTGATCCACGTTGGGAAGACACCTGGCTGGTGGTCCTTTTATTCTGGCCCTAATTTTCTTTTGATTCGTATTCATCTGTTAAAAACACACAAAATTGGGCTAAAAATCAACCAATTAATCAAAGACATCTAAAGCTTCACTTTCCAGCGGTATTTGGAGGGAATGTGGGATTCGGGGATGTATTTGGGCGATTTGGGGGGGATTTTGTGTGGTTTTCTCCATTGCTTTGCACTCCAGAAGATGAGAGGGCTCGATCTGTCACCTSAAAGAGACTCAATTTCATTGAAAACTCCGCAATCCCAGCCCAAAATGGCTCAATCCCAGCCCCCACTTACTCAGTTCCACAGCCCCTCAGGGGGGGATGGGGTAGATGGGGATTGGGCAAAGTGGGATTGGGCAAATCAGGAGGGGTGGGATGGAGATTGGGTGGGGTGGGATGGGTGGGATGGGGATTGGGAGAGGTGGAATGGAGGAAATAGGGCTTGGGAAGGGGGTCTTGATGTCCAGGAGGGGTGGGGATGGGTTGGGGCGGGGATTGGGAGTGTGGGGTGGGATCTGGAATGAGACCGCTGAAGGTTGGGGATGGTGAAGGGAGGGGATGATGAAGCGAGTTCCTGAGTGGGTTTTGGGGTACCCCGTGTTCCTGAAGGGCTTTCGGGTCATCCCACGTTTCAGAGGTGGTTTTGGGGTACTCCCCAATTCCTGAGGGGGTTCCTGGGAGCGGCTCCATGGAGCCCCGTTGGCAGGGGTGGCTGCCATGGGCACGAGCTCAGAGCTGTAGYCAGAGTCTGTTGCAGGTAAAAGTTTGTTCTCCACCCTCCTGAGGAGTTTCTGTTGTTTTCTCCCGGGCGCTGCCCGAGGGGATCGAGGTACCTTGAGCCCCTTTCCAGCACTCGCCGAGCGAGCTCGGGGTGTAACAGCAGGAACTGGAATGCTGGGAGAACCTTGGGTTGGCTGGAGGGAGCAGAAAGGCCAAGCCCTGACCCCAGCCCTGGGACAGCAGGGCCTGTGCCCCACAGGTGGCTCGGGGCTGTTTGTGGGGCAGGGGGATGAGAGGGGGAGGAAGGACAAATGTCATAAAACTGCAACCCCTCCCAGCCTCCTCAGGGAGGGGCGAGRGGGAACCAAAKTGCAGACCCTCAAAGSAAAGTTCCTTCTGTGGGGCCTTCAGAGGYACTGCCAGAGCCAGGGGGACACAGCCYTGBGTGCCTSTGGCCCTCCCAGCCCTGVCCAGCCCTTGGCCATSTCTCMTGCAGGYTGTGCCAGCCTGTCCGTGCTGCTGCTCTGCCCTGGCTGCACACGCCCATCTCGCTGTGCCCCCAGCATTTCCCACCCCAGCATTGCTGTGCCCTCCCTGGGGTCCCTGCACCCAGCGCTGCCTGTTCCTGGCACACAGAGCCATGGCAGGAGCTCGACCGTGCCAAGGGCCTTTGGAGTAGGTTGGTGGGGTTTAGGAGGGGTGGGATGGGGGAAATAGGGCTTGGGAAGGGGGTCTTCATGCCCAGGAGGGGTGGGATGGGGTTTGGGAGGCTGGGGTGGGGTCTGGAATGAGACAGCCGAAGGCYGAGGATGATGCACTGGGGGAGGGGACCCTGTTCCTAAGTGGGTCTTGGGATATCCCACGTTTCTGAAGAGATTTCCGGATATCCGCCATTCCTGACGTGGTTTTGGGGTACTCCCACAGTTCTTAGTGGGGGTTCCTGAGAGCGGTGGGACACATGGCTCTGGCACTTGGAGTGGAGTCCTATAGGGATGGACATGGGGAGCCCATCTGGGGGAGAACTCTTCTGCTTTCTGCCAGTTTTGCGGGGTTATAAGTGGCCTGTGGGGGTCCCACATTTGATGGCCGGGGAGTGCCCTGTTCCTCCAGGCCTGCCTCCAGAGAGATTTCAGGCACTCAGAGCTTTTCTCGCCGATGTCGCCGCAGTTGCCAGGCACACCCGCCGTGCCCAGCACTCCCCACCCGGACCCCGCCTGAGCCCCCCCCTCGCCCCCAGCGCTCCCCGGGAGCGGAATCTGGGGCCGAGTCCTTCAGAGGCTTTGTGTAGCTCTGGATGCTGGAAAGGCTCTTTTCACCACTTCCACATCTATTTTGCACAAAAAAATCCACCAGAAGGAAACTTCTCAGTGACCCTGGGACTAAAGCGTTGCACCCTCTGCTCCCGTGTCCTTGCCCAGGGCCTGCTCAGCAGAAAGCAGCTGTGGAGGGCACTCTTGGGGTCCAGACAACTTCTAGAGTCACAGAATGGGTTGGGGTGGGAGGGACTTTAAAGCTCATCTAGTTCCAACTGATTCTCTTCTGCTCTCTCTCCCTCTCTGTCAGGTGTTTCCTATTTCTTCCTCTCTCTGCCTCACGTTTCTTGTTCAATAAAATCCGTGGTGTTTAATAAAATCCGTAGGTTGTTGTCCTGTGATCTCATTTGCTCCTTAATTGAGGCATAGGCCTCTCTCCCTCATCGGATTGTAACCCACGGGCAGGAACACCTCTCACTATCCCAGGCTGCTCCAAGCCCTGTCCAACCTGGCCTTGGACACTTCCAGGGATGGGGCAGCCCCAGCTGCTCTGGGCAAGCTGTGCCAGGGCCTCCCCACCCTCACAGGGAAGAATTTCTCCCTAAAAATCTCCAAGAGTTCAGTCTCTGGAGCCAGGCTGGATGTGTTCCTTACCAGCCCTGCCTGCCTTGAGCAGCCTTGTGCAGGGCAGGAGGGTTCCCCCTCTGCAGCCCCACATGAGGCAGCAGCAGGTCTGTGTTGTTGCTGACAGAACCCTGTGGGAGCAGCTGGGCAGAGCTGTGCAGCCACAGAACCCAAATCCCCACACAAACAGCAATGGACCAGCACCGAGCACTGGGGCTGGACTGGTGTTACTGGGCAGCCCCAAGGGCTCAGCCCTGCCCTGCTGTGGCTGGAGTCTGGTGTTGGCACATCCAGCCTCGGGGGTGCTCCTGTGCTGCTCCAGGGCAGGGGCTTTCTCCTGAACTAGTTTTTCCTTGTTCTAGGACAACTTTCACAGAATCACAGGATTAAGGTTGGAAAAAACTTCCAAGACCGTCGAGTCCAACTTATGACCGATCCCCACCTTGTCACCCAGCCCAGAGCACTGAGTGCCACGTCCAGTCATTCCCTGAACAGCTCCTGGGGCAGCGACTCCTCTTCAGCTCCTGCAGCAGCTCCGTGTCTGACACGATGGTCAGGCCCTTCCCAGCCCTGTGGTGCTCCGGCGCCTGTGCCGGCGCGGCTGCGCTCGATGCGGGCCCACAGCATGCCGGGTCCTGCTCTGCCATTTGGGTTCCGGGCCGTGTCCCTGCATCCCCACAGGTGCCCTGAGCACTGGGGACACGCGGTCAGTGGCTGCTGGTGGCCGCGGCGGTGGCTGTGTCCCTGCTCCTGGCAGGAGCCACTGAGGGTGCTGCTGCCAGAGGAGGCAGCTTCTGGCCGGCACTCCCTTGCCGGGGGGCACATGGCCTTGGTAGCCCTCCTGTGCCACCCTGATGGGGGCAATAACACCCCGAGCACGGGGCTGTTGGGTGGCAGGAGAAGCCCGGGACATAYGCCGCGAGACCCCCCCTGTGCCAGTCGAGCTCCCTGGGCGGGGCGGCAGTGGCGGCGGTGGCAGCGGTGGCAGCCTGCCTCCACAGGACGGGGCCTGGCTTCAGCTGCCCTTCGGTGCTGCCGGCAGCTGCCTGAGGTCCTCCTAAGCTGCTCCTCCAGCTTCCCGTGGCCCACCTTCAGCTGCTCCATGCCCACCTGCACGTGGCCGAGGTCCATCTGCGGGCAGGAGAAGGGGGAGGAGGAGGCAGTGTGGGATGGAGGCAGCTGCCTTGGCACAGCACCAAGCCCGGCTGCAGCTCCCAGGCAGCTCCATGTGGCCCTGTCACTCCACTGGCCTCTCCTTCTTGCCCTGTCCCTCACTCTTGGCCTCCTCCACAGGCTCAGCAGTTGGCCCTGGGCAGACTGGGAGTTGGGTTCCCCTTCTCCTCATCCCCCTCTGTCATCGTCTGCTGCAGAGGCATCCAGGGAGCTGCTTCCTCCTGAGAGCGGCTCTCCTGGGAACAGGCACCTCAGCATAAAGTGCTGGAGAAAGCACAGAAAGAAAGAAAGCAGAAAGAACAACTGGTTCTGCCCTCCAGGCACTGCCACTCTGTCAAAATGTTCTAAAAAATAAAGTGGCTGTTTAACAAGTTTCAGTAAAGCCATTTGTCTGAGCTGGTGCTGCCAGTCCAGCACCCCATCCCTGCAGGGATGGTCTCGATCTAAACCTGAGTCAAACGTCAGTTCTTGACCAAGGAGTGGACAGAGGCAGTTCCCACTCCTTCCCGGCTGGAGCCAGGTGCTTGTGCAAGCAGAATGTGTGCGAGGACCAGGGCGAGCACAGTGCTGGCGCCAGCAGGACGTGGCTGCGAGGGCGCGGTGCGGGCGCGGCACGCGGGAGCAGCTGCCGTGTGAACGCCGAGGTGCGTGCGACGCTCCTGTGAGCAGGAGGCACGGGCAGGGCCCTGCTGGGAGCGTGTGGCCCATGCCAAGGGGTTGTGCGCGGGCAGGGCACRGGGCCAGCACGGCGCTCATGCCAGGGGATGTGCGTGCAGGGCACCCACGGGCTTGTGTGAGCAGGGCACATGCAGGGCGCCGTGTCCCGCCAGCCGTGTGCCCGTGCCAGGCGCCGGTGCAAGGATGTGGGCGTGGGGTGGGTGTGCCAGGCACCAGGGTGAGTGTGGGAGCAGTGCGGGTGTGCAGAGCGGGGCTGGGAGCACGAGCGCGGTGTAAACCAGGAACCACGGGGACAGTGGGAACGTGCCGGGCCCTGCTGCGGTGTGGGAGTGTGCTTAGCACCCTGGGAGTGTGCTCAGCACTGCTATGAGTGTGCTCAGCACCCTGTGAGTGTGCACAGCATTCTGTGAGTGTGCACAGCACTGCTGTGAGTGTGCACGGCACTGTGAGTGTGCTTAGCATCCTGTGAGTGTGCACAGAACCTTGTGTGTACAGCACCCTGTGAGTCTGTACAGCACTGCTGGGAGTGTGCACAGCACCCTGGGAGTGTGCTCAGCATGCTGCGAGCACCAGTGCTCTTTGCAGGTTGAGTGTGAAGGGCACGGTGGCAGCAGAGGAGTGTGCCCAGCACCACTGTGAGTSCTGGGGCAGCGCTGCAGGGTCACTGTGCAGGGCACTCTGCGAGTGCATTTCCTGCACCGAGCTCCTGCTCGCTGTGTTCCCTCCCTGAGCAGCGTTACCGTTCTCACTGGGCAGTTCTGGGAACTTCTTCACGCTTCAAGGAGCGTTTGGACAGCTCCTGGCTCACATTTCCTGCTCAGCCACACCCCGAGTTCCCCAACAGCCGAAGAGAATTCCAGCCTTCCCGCGGGCTGGCACAGGACGGGGAGATTTCTCCCTCGAGAGATGCTCATCTTCCAGTTTTTGCATTCCAGCAGCTCCAGGTCCCTCAGTTTTGGCTGCACAGCAGGTGGAAATGCAAGCCCAGAAGCTCTGTTCATGCCCAGCCCCAGCAGGTGACAGCAAGGACAGGGCACCAGGCAGCGGGACATTTGCGGGAAGTGCCTTCAGCAAATGCTGGGGGCTGAAACCCAGCGCAGGAAACACCCCAGGGGCCTCTGCACAACCGCAAAAGGAACAAAGTTTCAGTTCTGGCCTTGCTGGGCAGGACAAAAATCGCTGCTTTCCACCGCCAGGTTCCATTGCTGGGGGTTCTACAAGCCCCAGAGGAGACCCTCGGGGGCCACGGAATGGAGCCCCGAGGAAGCGCCATGGCCAAACCCCCTCCTGCCCTGCCCCCCGKGCTGATGAGGGGCTGGAAACCGCTCCTGCCTTGGCTTGTCCTGCATAGCCGGGACTGATCAGAGCGAGCCCAGGAGGGAGCCTGGGCTGCCACCGGCACCCAGCGAGGCCGGGGCGCTGCAGGAGCGAGGGGCCGAAGGGGGATGGTCGGGGTGAGGATCTTTGCTGTGCCCCAGCTCTGCCCTCGCCCCTCTCTGGCTGTGCCCGTGCCGAGCGGTTTGCAGCCCCTGTGGGTGCCCGGAGCGCCGGCACAGCCCCGGCACGGGCAGGG
>JACAXG010000441.1:15989-33701 GCA_018881555.1 Amblyornis subalaris | reverse complement strand
TGCCGGAGCCGCGTGTCCCCCGCTGCCAGTGCCACCCCTCAGGATTAGGGGGTGCCCCAAAACCCCCTCAGAGGTGGGGGACACCCCGCAAGCCCCTAAGGAGTGGGGTCCCCCCCGGCCTCATCATCCCAAACCTTCGCCTGTCTCACCCCAGGCCCCAGCCCACCCATCCCCCTCCCCCACACTTCATCCTACACCCCAATCCACATCCCAACATTCCCAGGCCCCATCCTACCCCATCACCTGCGGCAGCCGCAACCCCAAAAAATGCCCCGCGTCCCGGGGACTCCCCAGTATCGCCCCAAGGGGCATTTGAGACTCATATTTGGAGTCCTGAAAGATCCAAACATCCGCCCCCTCCCCCCCGCAAAACAAAAAACCCTCCCAGGAATCACCGAAGATATTTGGGGCTCACTGCTGGAGTCCTCCAAGGCCCAACAATCCCCCCCTCCCTAAAAGAACCCCACGGACCGCCCAAGGTATCTGGGGCCCGCTCCCCCTCCCCACTCACCTGCGGGATGCGGGGGCAGCGATGATCCCGGGGCCGGGGGGGCTCCAGACACAGAGAGCGGTGCACCCATGTGGGGCCCGCTCTTTGTCCTTGTCTTTCTGCTCCTCCTCTGTCCCGCCTCTTCCTCCCGCTTCTCCTCCTCCCGCCCCCCGCCCCTCCTCCTCCTCTGTCCCTCCTCCTCCTCTCCTGCTTCTGCTCCTCCTCCGGCTCCTGCTCCTGCTGTGGTTTCTGACTCCCATCTCAGCTTTGCCTGGCATCAGCCCTGGGCCCATCCTGTGCTCAGCAGAGCATCCTGTGCTCTGTCAGCACTCGCTGCTCCTTAGGAAAGGACTTGGGATTTATGCCGGGCACAGACACTGAAGCTCAACCCAAAGTGCCCCAATTCCATTGCTGTCCCTTGGTGCTGGGCAGGGGCTGTCCCAGGGAAACAAGAGACACAAABGAAACCAACTCCAGCCGAGCTGCCCGGGCTGACCCAGGTGGCAGGACATCCCCTCACTCTCATGGCTGGGGCAGTTAGAAGAGATAACTCAGGCCAGATTAATAGCCCAGCAGGAAGTCAGAGAGCCCAGCAGGAGGTCACCTCCAGGCTCCTAAGAGTCTGAGCCCAAGCCCCGAATACACATCTTGGTATGAGAGCAGATACCACAAAGAGATACGGGAAAATAAACATCAGTGATCAAAAGACACGGTTCTTTTGTCTATAAAAGCCCCCACAAATTATCACAAAGGCCGAAGTCTCTTACACACTCCCTGGGAACGTGTGAGAAGATTTTTCCCTGAAGCTTGGACGCAACTTCGAGGTTACTTTCCTGGGAATTGAGAGAAAGGATTTTTCGATGTGTGCTCCATCAATAATTGGTGGTAAGAAACATTGGATCCTAAATCACACTATTTCTTAGCTAGCTATAAATTTCATGGTACCTCTAACTCCACGTGTATTATACTAGTATTCCCTTTTGTTTGATCCCTGTGTAGTAATAGTCTGTTGAAAGTCTTGCGTCTTATTTTTCTTGTGTCTATTCAATAAATAATTCATATTGCAATAGACCTAATCAGTCACGATTAAAGAACTTGTGAACAAGAGTGGGTTTTGAGGTGCAGCCACCTCAAAAGAGCTACTGCCAGAAATCTGAGCAAAGGCAGAGCCCTGAAAGCTCTTTCTCCCATTCGTAACAATTGGCGCAGTCGAACGGCAGGATCATGACATTTGGTTTGAAAATACAGACACAAGGCTTGGCAGGTAACTCACAGCAGCACAGCCTTTATCGTAATAATCCCATACCAGTGCATGACTGCTTTAAATGGGGAAAATTACGAGAAAAAATAAATGAAAAGTGGAAATCGCTAACAGACAAAAAAGGAGAAAATATCCTTTGTCATGCAGTTACATTATGTTTGAGATCTGTTTGCCAGTGGAGGGAACAGAAAATAAAGGAAAATGACAAATTGAAACAACAGTCAAAAGAATCCGAAGGAAAAACAAAAACCTTGGAAGAAAAAATGGAATTAGCATCATTAAAAAACCCCAACTCTGCAGATGTTAAAAAAATTCCAGAGTTAATAACATCACACGAGGATGAGAATCATGATATTCAGGAAAACTCTAATGAAATTGGTAATGCAAATATTAAATTGGATTCTAACAGAAACACAAACCCTCCACCTTTTAAGGAGGAAGAAATCCCAGAATTTAAGTTAAAACCAACAATTAAACCCAAACTGTCTGAAAGATCCCAAGAAGGTCAAAAGACGAACACAATCAAAATTTCTCCCTGGCATTCCCTGCCACTGGCAAACCTTCAAGAAAAGGATGAACGAAAGGGAGGAAACATAGAAACTGCATATCTGTCAAAAGTTTRTTTCACTGGGGAGAATGGAATGTTATTGGACTGTGTGGAAAATTTCAGGTTTTGGGGTGCGAGTGTCCTTCTACACCTTGGTCTAGACCCCCCTGATAAACCCTTTTCAATCACAAACAAAACTGCAGATTGGGCAGAAGGAATGAATACATATTATGGAAAGAGAGGAATCTAYGCCAATCTCAAATAGAAACATTCCAATCTTGGCAGAGGTGAATCTTAATTAAAACCTTTGCTGAAAGAAACTCCAGCCACGCTAAAAAATTATTTGGTGAGGAGACAAAATGAAATCAGAAGAGATATAACASGTAATAAAACTTTACAAATCCTGAGGAAACTAACTCCTATGTGGGGAGAACTTCTGCATCATGTAATAAACCATGCAGAAGAAATGGACTGGAAATATCACAAAAGAAGCTCAAATACTGAAATAGAAAAACCTTCTAAACCCCCTGAAACATGGGTGAGAACTGTTAAACAAAAATCCRTAAACAAAAGTCCACCCGAGAGAAACACATTCCAGAAAACTGCCTTGGCTTTTGGAATGCCGACCAGGCAGTGGGGGGGAAACAGCAGCAATTCAAACGCCTCACACAGAGAAAAAACACTAACACTCCTTTACAGCAAAAAAAAAAAAACCACCACACCTAAAGACTAGATAATCCGTAAGGCAGCTTCCCCACATTCCTGCATTTCAACAACTTCTGATDGACTCCTACAAAAGCCAAAAACTAAAGTTAAATTTTAAAGGAAATAAGATTAAAATTGGTTAAGCTAACTCTAATAAAAAATGTTACCTGTTACACTGCTAAAATCTGTTTTAATGTAATTAAGGTTTTAAAACAAAAGCATTATATTTAAAATGCATTCTACTTACAACTCTTCAGTTTGACTAATAAAAAGGCAAACAGAAGCCAGTATTTAAAAAATTAATTCTACATTTACACVTAAATAGCAGTTTGTATGAGTGACTGCCTTCAGCTAAATACCAAATTCCCTCTAAAAGGTGAAATTCCTGAGCACTAATAACCAGCAAATCAAACTGTAATTACAAAAATAAATATCATATATACTCTCCACCACAAAAAAAAAGAAATGTTCCTAGATTTTCTGTAATAACCACAAACAGAATTCACTCAGATACTCTTAACTTTCCTTTTGAAATATATCTGTATGTATATGCCAATTACCTCTGTGTGTGTGTGTGTGTGTGTGTGTGTGTGTGTGGCAACCAGGAGAGTAGCCTGAGATGCAAATTGACACTGCTAAAGAAAGAGATAGACAATAGAAACTCCTCCTGCCCGAGGGAGAAATTAAACCAGTTTTCTCTGCCTCTCAACCCCCAAGCTCTGCCTGCTTGCAAACATGAAATTTAAATACCAAAGGCAAAGCCAATACTGGTATCTCACTCTGCAGCAGAATGAATAGCCCTGCATTTGTAGAAATACAGGGCAATAGCTCTGAATGTTGGAACAAGAGTACAGGTGATAAAAGAAAGACTGGGAAGTGTATCAATTGAAGGTTGTAGTGCTGGTAGTAAAAAGGGAAAAACAAAAGACAGTGTGTGATTGATTCGTGTGGTTATCAGGGCTGGTGCCACATGGTGATAGTGTGAGTGAAAGTGTTGGATTGGCAAGTGAATGAAAAAGAGGAGTTTTAGCAAGAAAAAGCTTGCTAAAGCTTTAATGGTAAATGTAATGGTACCTCTAACTCTGCATGTATTATACTAGTATTCCCTTTTGTTTGATCCCTGTGTAGTAATAGTCTGTTGAAAGTCTTGTRTCTTATTTTTCTTGTGTCTATTCAATAAATAATTCATATTGCAATAGACCTAATCAGTCAGGACTAAAGAACTTGTGAACAAGAGTGGGTTTTGAGGTGCAACCACCTCAAAAGAGCTACTGCCAGAAATCTGAGCAAAGGCAGAGCCCTGAAAGGTCTTTCTCTCATTCGTAACACCCAGCCGAGCCCCAGGGACAAGGTCCTGCAGAGCCACACGGAGCCTTTGGCTCTTCCCTGGGAACACTGATGCCGCATTCCCGTTCCACAGCCCCGGATCCTTTCTCATCTCACCCCAGGGACTTTCTAAAGGCTTTAACCCCAACAAAGTCTGTGATCTTCGCTGGGAATTACGCTTCGATTTACCACCTCCAGGCCTCCTCTCAGGAGGCTGAAAGCTGCCTGGAACGAATTCAGCAGCTCTGCCCAACTCCTTGGGATGTGTGGCTGATCCCAGACATCTAGGCCCAGAAAGGCTGGTCCCTGGAAATCCTGGATTCTGCCAAAGCTCAGACGTTGCTGTGCCAAGAACATCCTGTGGATTCTTCAAAGCCCACCCAACTCACGCTCGTTGTGTGACTGTTCCACTGCCCAGGGGAGAGGAGCAGATGTCAGGGAAATGTCAGTTCTGGGGAGATTTTTAATGGTTAACCCTGACCAAATCCTGCTCCTTCCTGCCCTCCCCAACACCACTCCCAGCACAGCAGGAGACAATAAAAATGCTTCGCACAATAAAATTCCATTAAAATCTCGGTGAAGCTGAAGGAGAAAAGGCAAAACCTCATTTCCCAGGAGGGGCAGGGCCATGGAGAGCCCGGTGTGTCCTGGGCTGGTGAGCATCAGTCCAGTCCCTTCCTGTGGGATGCCCATCACTCCCAGTCTCTCCCGGTATATCCCAGTCACCACCAACATGCTCCCAGTCACTCCCAGTATGATCCCAGTCACTCCCAGTATGATCCCAATCACTCCCACTCACTCTCAGTATATCCCAGTTGCCCCAGGGTGGTYCCATTCACTCCCAGTTGCTCCCAGTAGCTCCTACCATGATCTCAGTTGTTCTCAGTCACTCCCAGTCACCCCCAGTGTGGTCGCAGTTGCTCCCAGTATATCCCAGTCACTCCCAACATGGTCCCAACTGCCCCTAGCATGCTCCTAGTCACTCTTAGTATGATCCCAGTATGRCCCCAGTCACCTTCAGTGTCGTCCCAGTTCCTCTCAATATGATCCGAGTCGTCCCCAGCACATTCTCAGTTGTTTCCAGTTGCCCTCAGCTTCTCCCAGTGTGACCCCAGTCACTCCCAGTTGCTCTTTGCATAGACCCAGTCACTCCCAGTGTGATTGATGTCTCCCTCAGCACGGTTCCAGTCAATCCAGGTTTCGCCCAGTGCAGACCCAGTGACTCCCAGTTGCTACCAGTTGCCCGCAGCATGGTCCCAGTTGCTCCCAATTTGGTCCCAGTCAGCCCCACTATGGTTACAGACACTTCCAGTATATCCCAGTTGCCCTCAGTCATTACCAATCACATCCAGTTGTCCCAGTAAGGTTCCACTTTCTACCACTATGATCCCAGTCACTCTGAGTGACTCCCAGTTGCCTCCATCATGCACCCATTGCTTCCAGTTACCCCCAGTTGCTGCCAGTAGCCCTCAGTATGGTCCCAGTTTCTCTCAGTATGATTCCAGTTGTCCCAGGTGTGTTCCTAGTCCCCCAGCATACTTTCAGTATTTTCCAATTGCTCCCAGTGTGTCCACAGTTGGCCCCCAGCATGGTTCCAGTGGATCCCAGTTACCCCTATGGTTCCAGTCACTCCCAATATGATCCCAGTCACTCCTAGTATGATCCCGGTCCCTTACAGTCACTCCCAGTATAATTCCAGTGTGGTTCCAGTCACCTGCACTATGTTCCCAGTCATTCCCAGTCATTCTCAATAGGATCCCAGCTGTGGGAGCTGTGGAGGGAATTCACTCGCCAGGCAAATGAATCCATATTGACCTGGTTGCTCTGCATCTGGGACGCCACAGCCAACGACACCATCCTGGATGGCTGCGAGGCCAGGCAACTGGGATCCCTGTCCCGGGATCCAGTCGTTGACCAGGGAGTTGGGAGAGCCCAGGAGACTCTCAGCTTCTGGCAGCGACTGCTGGCGAGTGTCAGGGAAAGATATCTGTGCAAGGAAGACCTCCACGTGCAACAAGGCAAATGGCACACGATGGAGCAAGGTGTCCGGTGCCTGAGGGAATTGGCAGTACTGGAGATCATCTTTTCAGAAGATGAAAGATTCCCCAAGAGCCCAGACGTGTCCACTGCACGTTGCAGATGTGGTTAAAGTTCGCACGGCTGGGACCAGAAATCTACTACCAGTACTTAGCGACGCGGCAATGGAGGGAAGGAGAGGAAGAGGTGGACACACTGGTTAACAAACTGAGAATCTATGAGGACACTGTCACTGCCCTGTTACGCAGCCATGTTTCGTCTGTGGAAACCAAGCTGGCCAAGCACGCCCGGAGCCTGGAGGAGAAAATTGAAGAGAGCCACCAGAAGCTAAGGAAGGAGCTAAAGGGAATTTCCCTTCTCCCCAGCACCCACCAGAGTCTCTGCTCTCTGGAGCAGGCATCCTCCAGCCAAAGGAAGTGAATATACTCCGAGAGGTAACCTCTGGTTCTTCCTCAAGGAGCACAGAGAAGATATGAGGAAGTGGGACAAAAAACCAACCTCATCCTTAGCAGCCCAGGTACGTGAATTGAAAAAAGGAAATACCACAAGAAGCTCATCCAGAGTAAATGCTGCTCCACTCCGTCGTGTACAAGAGTGCAGGCATTATAGGAGTGATGGTATTACTGATCCTCTGGAAGGGACTTCAAGATCATATTTACCAGAAGACAATGTGCACTGTGACCAGAATTAGAGGGGCCCTGCCTCTAGCCAGGTAGAGGAGAGGGACAATCGGATCTATTGGACTGTGTGGATCCGATGGCCTGGCACATCAGACCCACAACGATACACGGCCTTGGTTGACACCAGCTCTCAATGTACTCTGATTCTGTCGAGGTATGTGAAGACAGAATCTATTTCTATTTCTGGGGTGACAGGAGGCTCCCAACAGCTGACTGTACTGGAAGCTGAAGTGAGCCTGACAGGGAGGGAGTGGCAGAAACACCCCATAGTGACCGGTCTGGAAGCCCCGTGTRTCCTCGGCATAGACTATCTGAGGAGTGGGTATTTCAAAGACCCAAAAGGATATCGCTGGGCCTTTGGAACAGCTGCTGTAGAAAAGGAGGGAACCAGACAACTGAATACTTTGCCTGGTCTCTCGGATGACCCTGCTGCTGTGGGACTGCTGAAGGTTGAAGAGCAACGAGTCCCAGTTGCCACAGAAACAGTGCATCGACGGCAATACCGCACCGACCGAGACTCTGTGATTCCCATCCATAAGATGATTCRCGATTTGGAGAGCCAAGGGGTGGTGAGCAAGACCCGTTCACCCTTTAACAGCCCAATATGGCCAGTGCGCAAGTCCAGCGGAGAGTGGAGACTGACTGTGGAYTAMYGTGGCCTGAATGAAGTCACGCCAYCACTGAGCGCTGCCGTGCCGGACATGCTGGAGCTCCAGTACGAGCTGGAGTCCAAGGCAGCCAAGTGGTATGTGACCATTGACATTGCCAATGAGTTTTTCTCGATTCCATTGGCAGCAGAGTGCAGGCCACAGTTCGCTTTCACCTGGAGGGGTGTGCAATACACATGGAACTGACTGCCTCAGGGGTGGAAGCACAGTCCCACCATTTGCCATAGACTGATCCAGGCTGCGCTGGAAAAGGGTGAGGCTCCAGAACACCTCTGGTACATTGATGACATCATCGTATGGGGGAACACAGCAGAAGAAGTTTTTGAGAAAGGAGAAAAGATTATCCAGATTCTCCTGAAGTCTGGTTTTGCCATTAAACAAAGCAAGGTTAAGGGACCTGTGCAAGAAATTCTGTTCCTAGGAGTAAAGTGGCAGGATGGACATCGCCAGATTCCAACAGAAGTAATTAACAAGATAGCAGCTATGTCCCCACTGACCAACAAAAAGGAAACACAGGCTTTCCTAGGAGCCGTAGGCTTTTGGAGGATGCACATCCCAGAGTACAGCAGCATTGTAAGTCCTCTCTACCTCGTGACACGAAAGAAGAACAACTTCCTGTGGGGCTCTGAACAACAGCAGGCTTTTGAACAGATTAAACAGGAGATTGCCCATGCGGTGGCCCTTGGGCCTGTCAGAACAGGGCAGGATGTTAAGAATGTGCTCTACACTGCAGCCGGAGAGAATGGTCCTTCCTGGAGCCTCTGGCAGAAGGCACCTGGCGAAATCCGAGGACGACCTCTCGGTTTCTGGAGTCGGGGATACAAGGGATCTGAGGCCAGCTACACCCCAACTGAGAAGGAGATTCTTGCTGCCTATGAAGGGGTTCRAGCTGCCTCAGAAGTGATTGGCACCGAAGCACAGCTGCTCCTGGCACCCCGACTACCCGTGCTGGGCTGGATGTTCAAAGGGAAGGTCCCTTCAACACATCATGCCACCGATGCCACATGGAGCAAGTGGGTCGCTCTGATCACACAGCGAGCCCGCATAGGAAACCCTAATCGCCCTGGGATACTGGAAATTATCACGAACTGGCCCGAAGGTGAGAGCTTTGGACTGTCATCTGAAGAAGAAGAGGAGCAGGTGACGCATACTGAGGAGGCGCCGCCATACAACCAGCTACTGGAGAGTGAAAGGGGATATGCCCTCTTCACCAATGGTTCCTGCCAGATTGTAGGGACCAACAGGAAATGGAAAGCTGCTGTATGGAGCCCGACACGACGAGTYGCACAAGCTACCAAGGGACAAGGTGGATCAAGTCAGGTTGCAGAGCTTAAAGCCGTCCAGCTCGCTTTGGATATCGCTGAGCGAGAGAAGTGGCTGAGACTTTATACTGACTCATGGATGGTAGCCAATGCTCTGTGGGGATGGCTGAATAGATGGAAAAAGGCCAACTGGCAGCGCAGGGGGAAACCCATCTGGGCTGCTGAGACATGGCAAGACATCGCTGCCCGGGCTGAGAAGCTGAATGTGAATTCATGGATACGCATGTACCCAAGAGTCGGGCTAACGAAGAGCATCAGAACAATGAGCAGGTGGATTGAGCTGCCAGGATTAAAGTATCACAGGTGGATCTGGACTGGCAGCACAAAGGAAGATTATTCCTTGCTCGTTGGGCCCATGATGCCTCTGGTCATCAAGGCAGAGATGCGACATACCGATGGGCTCGTGASCAAGGGGTGGACTTAACTGTTGTTATAAATAAAAAAAAATAATAATAATCCTCCTGGATGGGTTTTAGGGTCCTTTGCAGTCTTCTTGAAAGCATGGCGTTTGTCCGGCGGTGCTGTGACGCGTTCGGCGGTGCACACACACACACACACACACACACACAAAGGCGTACTTAGTTGAGGCAAAGAGTCAGAGGGGTTCTCCTTATGTGTTCCATGAAATAAGTTTATTCCATGAATCGTCAGGGAAGGAGAGAACCCAGAACAATGGAGGGGTCAGGGTTTTATCCCAGGGGCAGTGGGGGCAGAGAGACAGCAGGGACCAATGGTTTGAGGGTCAGGGGGGCAGAGAGAAGGCGGGGTAATACAACTTCAACCAATAGGGGTAAACGAGGGGAGGAGTGGGGTACAGGAATAAATGGGATGCTGAGTAAGGCAGAACACTCTAGAACTGAACCTTATAAGGGAACAAAGAATAATAGGCTGCTTGGTCACTCCTGCAGCTGGCTCAAACACTGCAGCGCTCTGCTGCAGGTTCAGCTACCTCTACAACTCACCCTTCTTTGTTTAGAAAAAAGAAGGCCTTTTCCACAATAAAAATTATCGGAATATTTTATAGTCTACTTTTAAACGATGATGTTACCTAGCTTCCCAGCCCCAGCTGTCCCAAAAGTCCACTAAGCCAGTCCATTCTTTCTTTGGTCTTCAGCTCTTTAATTATTGTCATCTGGATGCTTTGATGTGTGATGACAGGTTACTTTCAATTCAGACATAAGCTTCTGGCTGAGGTGACTCAAACGGGACAATTTACACGATGTTGCTGGCTGCTCTGGTGGTCTAGCATACTCAGTAGAGTCGAAGGAAGTAGAGATAGTTCATTCTGGCCATGTGTGCGGGTTGGGCTAGGCTTTTCTGTGGGCTCATAAAACAAAATTGTTAATAAATTATAAAACAGTTTTCCCTTAACTCTCCGTTCCCCTACTCCACCTCTTCTTAACAAAAACATAACATAGGTATGGGGTATAGGATAGATAAAGGGATTATGAGATAGGGAAACACATGAGGGAAAAGACAAGAGGGGTTAAAGGTTTGGGGTTTAAACTGCTTGGAGGAGGCACAAGTTAGTTTGTCGACTTGAGCTGACATTGCCTTCAGGCGGTACTTGCTTGATTTGTTATTTATTTAGGAAAGGGGAAAGGTAATAAGGGAATAGAGGTACGGGRGAAACGGGGTGAAGTGTTATATAAAGAAACTTCGGAAAAACAAATGGTAGTGAAGGGATAAAAACAAAACCTGGAAGGATACCAAACAGGAATGACCCATCGCTTCGTGGCTTTGGCTGTGGGGTAGTAAGTTGCTCTGGTGGAATACCAATGGGCCAGCGGCAGCGGCCGGACGGCTGCACGAGGCTCAAGTGCAGAGACTGCCGGTCGGGCTGGGCTCCGGGCCAGCAGCGCGGGCAGTGGCCGCTGGCAGGCGCTGACTGGCTGTGCCGGTGGCATGGCTCGGTGGAACTGGTGACAGTGTTGTAGCTGCGCGGTGCCGATGTTTCTCTTGGCGCGGTGTTGGTGGCTGGCCGCTTGTATTCGTCAGAGGGTGTCACTAGCGGCGGGGAGTAGCTTCGGACTACGGTGAGTGCCTCTTTCACGGYGGGTGCTGGCTGGTCACGCTGGCAGTACAGTGTGCTGGAGCAGGCGGCGGCACTGGTGACGCACAATGCCGATGCCGGCTGGGTGGGAACGGTGACAGCAGGAAGYGGCGGCAAACACAACGGCGGCTGTGGTCGAGCAAGCGGTGTTACTGGCGGTGTTCGAAGAGGCGGCGATGATTGCCGAGTTTGACGGCTTGCAGCGCTTGAGTTGCGCGGAGGCTCGGGGCTTGCTTCTGCTTTCTTTTCTTTTTTCTGTTTGTTTTTGTGTTTTTCTTTTCGCTCTGCGGCAGCAACAGTAGCGATCAAAGGCGGCRCCTGCCAGGCACTGGGTGTGCGACCGGTGTTGACTTGTTTGCTTTTGTTGAGGTTGTTTCTGCTCGCCGCTGCCGCGAACTGTGAGTTCGAGGCTGTGTTCGCTGGCGGCGGCGCGGGACGGGTTCGGCTGGAGCAGTGGTGGCAGCGCCGGTGGCGCACTTTGGGGTTTGCACAGGGTTGTTTCGCGTTTCTTATGCTGCGGTGAGATTTAGCATTTGATATCACCKCGCAAAACCGTTTCATGTTCTGTTTCCTGAACCCTGAGTGCTGCCGGTGGTGGTAGCAGCAACTTGGGCAACTCCACACTGGACACACCACAGACCGCAACAATCCCTTGCAAGTTTTGCAATTCCGTTGCGGGCACTCCGCAAACAGCTGGATATTCTCTATAACTTTTTCTTCTGAATAGTTTTTTGACCCTCATCCACAAACTTTCCGATTTTTTAGCTGTGGAATATGATTCCACTTCTTCTTACGGTTAGTCATATATTCTATTACCACCCACAAAAGCTGGATAAATTCACAAGTTACACACCTGGTCCCTGAGGGACTCCTCATCTCAGAGATAAGCACTCCGGCCGACAGCAAGCACCACTCATCCTGATTATCTAATCTCAGCTAATGGCCCATTACGCCACCCAGCTTGATTAATGGCCCGATCTTGGACTTGGAATGTCAGAAGACCACGAAGATCATCAGAAGACCACGAAGGTCATCCGACCTCATTGCCGAAGCAACCAATAGAACATCGGGAAAACCCTCTTCCATTGTGGAAGTCCCTGCCCCTGGGGCAGGTGCCAGCCAAGAAACACAACATAAAACAAGAGTTTTGGATGGGAGAAAACACTCTTGATTCAACTCTCAACTCGATGGGGCTCTCGATTCGACTCTCGACTCAATGGGACTCTCAACTTGACCCTCAACTCGACTCGACTTGACTGGACTGGACTCCACTCCACTCCACTCCACTCCACTCCACAGAATTGGACTCAGCTACTCCACTCCTCTGGACTGGACTCCACTCTACTTGACTAGACTCCACTCCACTCCACTGCTCCACTGGACTGGACTACCGAGACTGGACCACCAGGCCTTTCTGCAGGACCTGTGCCTAACTGGACTACACAGCTACCACCCTGGTCAACGGGGTGTCAGGTTGTACCGTGACTCTGTTGGTTTGTTTAAGCTCGTGTTTCTGTATTACTGCATTTATTTTAACCTTTTTTATTAAAATTGTAATTTTGACCTAAAATCTCTTGAGGTATTTTGTGTGGGGTTAATTTCCCCTGCTAGTTTACAGTCAAACCAGCACAGTGTCACAATGGCCTTTTCTTTCCATGAGGCCTTGCAGTGTCACAATGGTATCCTTGATTCCATAGGGCCCTGCAGTTTCACAAAGGTCCCTGTGTTGCCAAGTTTTGCAGTTCTTCCTTGTTTTTCACTTCTGTAACAGAGTTCCCATGCATTTTCTATAAACATAGCCATGTTTTCATAACCGTCTTTTATTGTTTACATTCCATTCTGCTAGGTGGAGACGTTTGATGGATTTTTCCTTTGACCAGTGTGATTGAGAGGTGGCAACCTCACCCTCCAATCCACGGTGGTTTCTAAGAACATATAAATAAACAAACTCAGGGTCGTCTTGCCCCTCTTCTTGCTTCTTGACAGAGCTGAGTCCACGTGTTTTTTTTTGTGTCCAAGTGCGACATCTGGCGGCTGAATGTGGGTAGTGCAGGCTCGCTTTGTCAGGTAAGGAAGTTCTCCTGGCAGCTAAGGTTTTAAACATGGATATTATTATGCATTCCTCATGTGATACCTCGGCATTAGAGGTTTTAGAGATATCATTGTAGGGAAAGGGAGTCTSKGTCTCCAGAACGGAGTTGGAAAAAATATATTTCTGGGGGAAACAACGGGGTTTCTTCCAGGAGTCTGGAGATGTTTTTTCTAAGGCAACTTGGGTGGAGATAGGAGATGCTATGATTGACATGCTAGCTGTGGAGTTTAGTCCAGATGTGGCAAAGCTGCTGATCTCCTGGAGATGCGTGAATTCTGTTATTCAAAGCCGCGGCAGTCTCTCGGGAACAGCCACTCCTGTGGACTCTCTCAGCCAGCTGGGAGCACTCTCCGAGCTGGCTGAGGTGGAAGAGGAGGAGGAACTCGGGTTTCAAACAGCGCCGGAGCCTCCCCTCCCGCCTCAGGTCGCTGATGTGGGGGATGGGACTCCCCTAGAGAGCGTTCGGCYCGCTAGCCAGCCGATCTGGGGTGATTGGCAGGCATTCGGGGACGAATTGGCCTCGGACAGCCCCGGGGGGCTGGCGGCGCTGGCTCCGCCCCCCCGGGCCCTGGGATCTTGGTAGCGCCAGCTTCGTTCCCCCCCACGCTGCGGGGGCGGCGGAGTGGCAAACACTACCCTTTTCCCTGCGCCTTTCCGGCGCTGGGGGAGGGGGCAGGGCCATTGGCCCAGGCAACTTTAACCGTAGATTGCCCGAATTGTGGCGTTTCCACAAAGTTCCCCCCGGAGCAGCGGGCATGCAATTGGACCCGCCCTCTGCTGACGAGGAGGCAGCTGACTGGTCGGATCTGGCCRAGATTGACACGACAGTTCGCGCTGAGCCTGGCCCCAGGGGGCGTGAGGTCYTGGTAACCGGAGATCTGCTGGATTTGACGGAGGCTCCGAGTGCCAGAGAGACCGCGCAACCCCTCCCGGGGCGGGTGGTCCCTGCGCTCGGGCTTTGAGCTACCGGTGGAACTTTTCTGGGTTCGATCTCCGTGGTTCCCCCCCCGCGCAGTTTGCACAGCCTGCCCCATCACCATCCAGGTCCTTGCCTGTGGTGCGGGAGCRTGCCGTGGCCCTGCAGGATCCGCCCCTCCCAGTGGCTCGCCCCCTCCCCATGCAGGGGCGGGGGGAGTCCAAGCATGCCCCGCCCCGCCCTGCGCCTGCAGTGCTGAGCGCCTCTGAGGCCCCGGACGCCGCGGGCTCTGCTGGGGCTGGGAGGAGCCRGGTGCCGCCTGGCACGGCTTCGCCCTCGCAGCATTCTACAGTTGCCGAAGCAGCAGCGGGAGTAGGTCCTGGACTGTTTGTTTTTGGCGCAGGCAGTGACGCGGCCGGGGGGCTGGTGCCCCTCCGGGATCTCAGATCTCGGGCTGGCGCGTCCCCTTCGGCCGTCCTGTGGACTCTTCTGCTGTGTAAGGTCACGGTCCGTCCCCAGGATCTTGTGAAATTCTGGGGGAATGTGAAAGCAAAAGTCGAGGAAGTGGGTGATAGTGCTAAGTTACGTCGCCCCGTGGCTTGTGTGGACAAGCCCCTTAGCCCTGCTGCGGCTGAAATCCCTGTGGACACCATGGGATGGGACACAGCAGGTGCTGCAGTTTCACTGGAAAGTCTCCAGGCTTTCCCTGTTATTTTCGGTGACAATCAAAACACCCATCAGCTTTTATCGTGGAAGGCTCTGATGGATCTCCAGGAGAAGGCTGGAAGATATGGTCTGAGGTCTGGTGAGGTTATGCAACTGCTTAGGGTTTTTAATGCTAGCCCACTAATACCTTATGATATTCGGACTCTGGCTCGTGTTCTCTTTCAGCCTGTGGAATATGACATCTTTGAATCGAAATGGCATCACTTAGCAACTAGGACACTAGCGCAGAATGCTGTGTTGGACCAGCAGGATCCCAGACGTGGGATTGGGATTGACGTGCTGCTGGGTACAGGTGATTTTACTGACACTCGCAGGCAGGCTGCCCTGGGCTGTATTGTGATCGATCAGTGCCGAGAGGTAGGCATAGCAGCGGTGATTCAAACCATTGAGATGGCTGCTCCTGCGGAGGAGTTTGTGGATGTTGCACAGAGGGRTGGTGAATCCTTCTTGCGATTTGCAGGGAGACTAACTGCCTCTATAGAGAGGCAGGTGGAGGATCAGAATGCAGGGATGCTATTACTTAAGCACCTTGCCAAGACTCATTGCAATGCTGAGTGTAAGAAGCTTATTCAGGCACTTCCTGGTGATCCTTCTTTATGTCAAATGGCTGAGGCCTGTGCCCAGGTGGGCACCGCCAGTTCTAAGGTGGTTGCTGTGGCTGCTGCCCAGGGGCCGGTCTGGACAGGGCCGCAGGGCGGGCAGCAGAAGCAGGGGAGTGCTCAGGCCGGCAGGAAGCTGGGAGGAAAGGTGCAGAAAGGCACGGCTGTCTTGTTTTTCTGTGCTCGGTGTGGAAAGCCGAACCATAGTGCAAATGTCTGCAGGGCGGCAGTTCCTGTTAATGGTCAGCTTTCCTCGGGCCCGGCTTTAAATGGGGGGYGGAGCAGGAGGGGGAGACRTGCTCAGACACAAGTATCTCTCCAAACTCCGGTGCCGATGGAGGTCTGCTTGGCTAGCTCGCAGCCAGCACCAGCAGCTCAGCAGGCATTGATGTCTGCACAGCAGCAATGGTCGTCTTAGACTCTTGCACAGTGCACAAAGTCCCCTTGGATGCCTTTGGTCCCTTGGGTGATGGCATGAGTGCTCTCCTCATGGGGAGGTCTAGCACCACCGTCCAGGGTCTCATTGTGCATCTGGGACTCATAGATGCGGATTTCACAGAACAAATCTATGCCATGGTTTCCACACCCACCYCCCCGGTCACAATTCCTGAAAAGACTCGGATTGCTCAACTTGTTCCTTTTAAGCCTTCTGTTCGCAGGACAGAGTCGAGGTCACGAGGAGACGGCTGCTTTGGCTCCACTGGGCCGCCTCAAGTTGATTGGACTGCTGTCATGACCAATCAATGTCCTGAGATGTGGTGCACCCTGTCCATCCCTGATGCCACACCGCCAGAGACCCGCCTCCATGGACTCCTTGACAGCGGTGCGGACATCACGATTCTCTCCCTTGCCGCTTGGCCTCTGCAGTGGCTGTTGGATCCGGTGGGGATGCCTGTCGCGGGATTGGGAGGAACGAAGCACTGCTACGTGAGCCAGAAGCCTGTGGTGATAACGAACTCAGAGGGACAGACGGCCGTGGTTAGGCCACATGTTACTGAAACTGTTCTTAACCTCTGGGGGAGGGATGTTCTGGCTGCGTGGGGGGTGCGCATYGGGATGGGTTTTTAATGGGGACCACTGTGTTGAAGGGCGCAGAGTGTCCTACGCCTCCTATACGGTGGCTGGTGGACAAACCCATCTGGGAGAATCCGTTGTCCCTGCCTAAAGAYAARYTAGTRGCCCTTCATGAGTTGGTTCAGGAGGAATTGGACCAGGGTCATCTGGAGCTTTCTACCAGTCCCTGGAACACTCCTGTCTTCTGCATCAAAAAGAAGTCTGGGAAATGGAGGTTGTTACAAGACCTCAGGAAGGTGAATGCCGTAATGGAAGGCATGGGGAGGTTGCAGGCTGGTATGCCATTGCCCACCATGCTTCCCGCAGGTTGGCCAATCGTCATCGTGGATCTGAAGGATTGTTTCTTTTCAATTCCTTTGCATCCCGATGACAGACCAAAATTTGCCTTCATGGTGCCAGCAATTAACAATGCTGGTCCTGCACAGAGGTATCAATGGAGGACTCTTCCCCAGGGGATGCAAAATTCGCCGACAATATGCCAAATGTATGCGGCCAGAGCCTTGTCTGGAGTTCGCAGGCAGTTTCCTGATGCTCAGTTTTATCACTACATGGATGACATCTTGGTGGCAGCTTCCACCCAGGAAGAGCTGCTGAGGATCCAGCCTCAGTTGCTCGATGCTTTGCATTCTCACGGGCTGCAGGTGGCTCCAGAGAAGGTTCAGCAGCAACCTCCTTGGAAATATTTGGGGGTCAAAATTTTGGAACGTACAGTTCAACACCAAGAGGTGCAATCTGTGCATTCGGTGAAGACACTGAATGATGCCCAGAAATTGGTGGGTGTCGTTGCTTGGTTATGTCTGTATTTGGGACTGACCACAGCGCAGTTGTCTCCTTTATTTGATTTGTTGAAGGGAGACTGATTTGAAGTCACCTCGCACATTGACCCCTGAGGCACGTCAGGTGCTGGAGGAGGTGCAGCGAGCTGTTTCTGCTCGACAAGTCTATCGCATTGATCTCTCTGTTGATGTCACTGTTTTCATYACCACTCCAGATTTGCATCCCACAGGTATCATTGGCGAATGGAGTGACGAATGGTCCGATCCCTTGCACGTCCTGGAATGGGTCTTCTTGCCCCATCATCTGCAGAAGACGGCAACCATATTGTTTGAGCTGATTGCTCACTTGATAGTCAAATGCCGACAACGGTATTTGCAATTGATGGGGGCAGACCCCGCAAAGATTGTACTACCGCTACAGCAGGAAGACTTTGAGTGGA